>CM024755.1:10848917-11049076 GCA_014218235.1 Colocasia esculenta | reverse complement strand
GAATGAAATTCTCCCTAAAAACATACTCGTACGAGCACTATTTCATATGCATACGTTTTTCAAAGGTACCTCGTCTAAAGTGGAGATTCCGCTCAAGTTCTCAAGATACACTAACCCAGAAATAATCTGCGGGTCTAACCCCTCCAAACGAAAATCCAAATCACCATTTTGAACTCCAACGGGTCCATGAATATATATACCCGTTCCATCTTCAAAAAATCATACTCTACCCCAAAGAAAATAAGCAGTCACACCATTTCATACTATTCAAAATAAAACAAACTCGAACTTTTTTCAAAGAATGAAATGCATCGTCAATAAAAGGGGGAAATATCATATTAGGACTTTCTAAATTCTTTACACATATATGATTCATCCTTGTTATGAATGGTATTTGGGTTAAAGCCGGTGCCAAATGACACCAAAGACTTTAACTTGATGTAAATGTAACATCGATCCCGATTGATGGAGACAGAGGTCCAGCACCCCATTCATCTGATGAGTATAGATACGGGACTCAAGAAGTTCAGATAAATTATGGCGCACCCGTCCGTTTCCCGGACACCTTTCATTGTCTGTTTTACAGACATCCCATTCGTCCATTTCGAGGACACCAAATCCCTTCCTCCGCATCGCGCGGACCCCTTTTTTTTTTCTTGTCTACCAGACAGATTGGCACGCCCCGCAAATCCAAAAAATCCAAAAATATGTGAAATGAATGAATACCTTGAACCAAATGAAATGAACGAATGAATAAGATCAAAATAAGAAATATCCCGTGTCAACAATTGGCACGCCCGGTGGGACCTCTTCTCACCATTCATAACAAAGGATGAGGCATGTATGAGTATATTTACAAAAAAAAAGAGTCCTAATGTTGATGTCTTTTTTGAAGGTACAAGGAGCAGACTAAATCATAAATTGTTAAAGATGGCCGTCACCTATGGACCGCTCGTCGTCAACAACCACGCCAAGTTCGGATACTTGGCGACTCCGATTGTATTTGGAGATTTTCCCCCAGTCATCGGATCCCCTTTCTTCTTAGGAGTCGTCCCGGCTCACCGAGAGGAAGATATTACTGGAAGATCCCCTATTCACAAATCAACAAAAAAAAATTGCAATAACAATGGACGTGTCAAGGCTCGTTCCGCTACTATCAATAAGGGTGCCCAAATGCCCGTGAAGAATGATGCTGTCAAAGGGGCAAACCCCATTCAACTCAAGTTCGGACCTATTCGGTCCATATGATTTCTTCTACCATTGTGGCTCCCGTTTCCTCACAGCAGGGGCAATATAAACGCCGCAACAACAAAAGGCCACCCGCTGCCATCTCCAGATCCGGCAAGTCCGTTATGGTCGGGAATGAGCGAGTGCGCCTTGATGGTACTCCACCTACCACTCCTCGTGATAGGTATGTTCCAAATATTCCAACCTCAAACCGCTTCTCAGCTCTACGGTGGTTCCGGGGAAGCATGAGACCTTATGGTAGAAGCCGGCGCCAAACAAAAGACGTGGCGTTTTACCAAGCTGAAGAAAATCTGGGTTCCCAAAAGGGAAACTCAAAGTTTGAAGATCAAGCAAGTACATCCAAGATGGTTTGGAGAAAGAAGAATGTCAAGAATAATCCTCTCCAAGATGCTGGGTTTGAACACTCCAGGGGACGGAAGAGGAAAGGCATGTATAGAAAATCAACTACAATCTCTCAAGGCTCGGAGAATACCCGGGTAGATAAGCAGACCTCAACTCAACAGTCCAAAGCTCGCATATCGTTTTTTGACCGTATATCGCGAATTCCAGTATTTGATAAGCTAAGGGTAACTCCCAGTGCCAATATCCGTCCGTCAAAAAGACGACGTGTTACTTGGGCAGCTCAGGAAAAGCCCAGGCTTATAATATTCTCCTGTTATGCTACTGGAATGGAGTCCAGCGAGGTCGCGGAACAAATCGCGGAAGCCACTCCTAATATTTCCACAGGGGTTACCCACCCCAATACTCGGCAATTCGCCAGGAGAGCTCGTCAGCTCGGTGGGCAAGTTGGCACATCCAGCCAACTTCCCCCACCAGTCGACACTCAACATGAAGGTTCCCAAATTCCCTCCCTTGAAGAAACAAATATTCAACTCGAGAAAAGTGGACCCTCTGCCTCTGCTGGGCATCCCGTCATCGACTTGCCAACAAAGGAAATTTTTCAAGCTATGTCAGATGACGATAAATATGAAGTTATACAACAGTGGCGGTCTGAAATGACCTCACTTCTCAATAAAATGAGGCACTTGGCAACGACAGGTCATCGGCAATCCATAGAGCCGGTCTCTCTTCGACACCAACAAAGCCAGCATCCTGATGGGTTTATTTCCCTGAATAATCCAACAATGTCTTCAACTGGTCTTCTCCCTCAGGCTACGGTCCGGATATCAATGGCCCAGCTAATATTATGCCTCCTCAAATGGACGCATTTCAAAATATTGCCATACAAAGGCATGAAATAAAGAAGATGGTCGAGGATATGTTTGCCCAGCAGGGCGAAGGTATTCATTCTACGGGCATATATTCTGTCCCGTTCCCGATATATCATCAATTCAAGAAGTTGCCCGAGGCATCTCCCAAGGTCCCCAAATTGCCCAAATATGATGGGTGTGGGGCACCGCAAGAGCATGTGACACATTATACGATTGTCATGGGCGATCTTGCATCTAATGAATCATATCTCCTCAGATATTTCGCAACTTCTCTGACGGGAGTTGCATTCCAATGGTATTCAAAGCTTAGGTCCGGTTCAGTGACTGACTGGGCTGATATGCAAAAGAAATTTTATGACCGTTTTCAAACGGCTGAAAGAAAGTATCTCTTGCCGAGTTATGCTCCCTTAAGCAAAAGAAGGGAATCGGCAATTGACTTCATCCGAAGATGGAGAGAGCTCAGCATGGGTGTGATAATCCTCCCGTGCAACAAGATGCAGTAACCATCTGCCGAAGAGGCCTCATTGCATCAATTAAAGAGAAGCTCTTGGCAGAAAATATTAGAAGCTTTGATCAGTTGAATTCTGCCGTCGCGAAATCGAGGTATTCTTGGCGAACAAACAGCTCATGCGCCTTATAGGGGTAAGCTCCCTAAAGAGCGCAATCCGCCGGCAAAAGAGGTTAATGCTGTCGACTTTTTGCCTGGCAGTGAAGCAAAGGGGGCAGCAGTCCCCACTTCCTCAAAGAAAAAGGCAGAACTAAAAGTGCCACTGCTTACACTCGCCGAGCGCATGAAGGCTCCCTATTCTTTCAGAAAGGAGCATACCAGAAAGCTATTTGATCTCTGTCTGGATAACCAGTTAATATCATTACCAACACCAAAGAAGCTAGCAGATATCAGCAAGGTCAATCAACCAAATTATTGCCCGTATCACCGTATGGTGGGGCATGCAATTGAAGATTGCTATGTCTTCAAGAATGAAGCTCAGAAAATAATTCAAGAAGGCCGCATATCTATGCAGAATGGTCTGGTTGATCCCCCGCAGCCTCATGCTTGGGATTGGCCAGAACAATCGGTCAATGTTATACATGCGGCTGAGCCCGCCGCAAGCTCAAATAATCCTGAGGCAGGACCCTCATGTAATCCACCTCAAGATACTTCTGGAGCCCACTCTCCGCCAGGATCCAGACGTCGAGGTACAAACAAGGCAATGCAAAGAGTTCAAAGGCAACTCCATCAACTACAACAAGGACAACAAGAGTTGATCCAAATTATGCAAAATATGGGGGGGCACCAGGATGTTCCTGTTCAGGGACCCTACCTTCCACAAGCTGGTCATGCTTATCCACCAATATATCCGGCGTTTCCTCCTATGTCGCCATTCCAAGACCCAATTGAGTGGCTTTTTGAAAATCCTCCAAATCCTGTCGAGCCGACAAGGCCATATTCTTTTAGTCGGCAGCATACATTGCCACTCTTCCGGCTCTGTTTGCGATCAGGATATATGGATTATCTAGTCCCGGAAGAATTAAGGCCCAACTATTGCCCATACCATCAACTGTTGGGTCACGTCATTGAAGATTGTCCAAACTTCAAAGCAGAAGTGGAAGAAATGATCCAGCAAGGACTAATCAATATGGGTAACTTCCTGGTGAATCCTCCACAACCTCATATTCAACTTCCACCAAGTGAACCAGACAATTCAGGACCTCATTCGGTGAATGTCATCAATGCATCATTATCTGGTCTTCCTGAATCAGAAGGGTAGTCATCTATGACAAATCCATATCTATCAGCCGATGGTATGATGATTGGCATCCTCTACATCAACGCTCATTTGCCCTAAAGATACCCAATCCATATTCAATCAGCTTAAATCAGAGGGTGATAAAAGTATTTGACCCGAGCCTTATATTTCCGAAAGGGAAAGGGAGTCACATCTCTACTGTGAATATCATGCCAAGTCATACACTACTCCCCAAAGATTGCCCAGATCTCCATGATTGGATCGAAACAAGATCCGAGAGGGAGTAATTGATCAGGAGGGAAATCTCCTGACCCCCTCATCACAAACATATGATCCAAGTCTAGAGTTTCAAGCACAATATCAAGATGTATGCGAATATTATCATCGTCAGTTGGGCTATGGACAACATAGAAGCAAGGCTGACATTGAGCAATTCAGAGTTGGCATGTTTCAATATAGAAACGGAATATCAGGAGAAGCTGCCGCGAAACCAATCTCGCAGCAAGCTGAGGAGTTTGTAGATGATTACTACCAACTCCCTCCTGAAATCGTTAAAGAAGCAATCAACTCAACCTTTCAGGCACAACCCTCAGAGGCTGAATGGGTCACTGTTGGCCCTCGAAAGTCAAGAAATTCTAGAAGACCAGGCAAATCTATCGTCAAAGGTCATTCTAGCAGAAAAAATATTCATGAGCCATCTTCAGAGCAAGAAGTGATCAATTCACGAGAAGCTCTACAAATGAAAAATAGAGAGAAAAACATAAAAAGAAATGAAAAGAGAAAAATGAAGAGACAAATGGAGCATAATGCGACAATAGAAGCTCCTTAGCAACTATCAGCTGTTCAAAGACTTCAACACTAATAATGAGCTGGAAGAATATATATCCCCCATGCCCTCTGATAAACCTACGCTCGATCAGTGCATCCCATGGGATGAGATTGAGCGAAAAAGACGGCTCCGGGATTGGCTGCTTCATGTCCAGCATGAAGCATTAAAAGAGGAGGATCTTCCTCCCTCACCTAGCTTGAGCCTTTTTATTGAAGGCGCTGAAATTACTGTGGAACAGTTGGACTCCATGTTCAGCTCGTTCTCTTGCTACATGGTGTTCATCCCTCCTCCAAAAGAATTGCAAACCTCTACAATTGATACTGCTGCACAAGCAAGAGACAAGCCAACGACGCTTGTATACCAGCGTCGGCCTCCAGGTAATTCAAATCATTATCCTAAGAAGGGTCGTGGTAAGTATCAAAAGGCGGCATCTTCTACTACCAAGCATTCAGATAAAATCATACTTTTTCATGGCGAAGAAGCAAAGCCTTTGCCCGAGCCTCAAATCCGGGCAGATTCCTATATTTTTTATCCTTCAGATGAAGAAGAGGGGCTGCCCGACATAGTTTCTCAATTTGAAGATAAAAGCTCAAGTCCATATGCTTGGTCAAATGAGCCAGACAATCTTCCTCCTCTTCCCAATGAAAAGCTATTGGCTCCTATCTCTCAAAAGAAACCTGTTAAGCCAAAAGAGCTTTCTGGATCCTCATCAGGGGAATCTTCCCATTTGGACCAGATGCGCTCTGAAGCTGATGACAGGATTCTTCAGCAATTAAAATCACTTCCCGTCAACATCACTGTCTGGGAAGCGATTACTTGGAGTAAAGACCTGAGAGAAACTCTCGTCAAAATACTCCAAGAACCAGAAGCTTATGAAGCTCATATGGCAAATTTTCAAGCACAAGCATATGAAGCACTGGCAGCAAATGTCACTTTCACTGATGAAGATCTGCTATTATCTTCCCCATATCATAATCGTCCCCTATATATGAAGGGAAGGATCAACGACATTCAATTAAATCGGATCTTGGTCGATCCGGGGGCATCTATCAATCTGATGCCTTATAAAACCTTTCAATTTCTCTATCTCATGCCTATTGGCAAAAGGTAAAAGATGTGAAGATCACAGGATTCAATCAAAACTCAGAAAAAGTAGTGGGAAGAGTCACCGTCAGCTTGGCTCTAGGGGATTTCGTCACCAGGGTGACCTTCTTCATTATTGATGCAAATACAACATATAAAGTCCTGCTTGGGAGACCTTGGCTGCATGAAAATTGGGTCATCCCATCAACTCTCCATCAGTGTATTAAATACGCAAAAGAAGGGAAGCAGTATACAGTTGTTGCTGATCAAGCCCCATTTCGGGAGGATGAATGCAACTTGACTGATGCCCTCTTATATCTTGAAGGACCAAATCCTCAACCCTTCTCCTTGTCTAAAGAGAAGGATAAGCAAATTAAATGTTCAAGTGAAGACAGTGAAACTGGCGAGCTTTTTGTGATAAACAAAAGCCTTGCCAAATCATCTGCAGAGAATTCTCAAAGCAAAGAAATCCGCCCAGAACGGCGAAATATCAATTATGAAGCTGACCATGTAAGTCAAGTCATTAATGGGGGTATTCCTTTACCACCCAGCTGCATGCAAACCCACTCTCTGAAGCAAGAACAAAGTGTTCGGCGACTAAAAACATTCGTCGTCACTTATCGAGGAAAAGAAGGAAGAAAGAATGCAAGAAAGGCAGCAAAGCCAATTCTCTTCTATAAAGGAGAATCAATCCCTCAAATATGTCCAAGGGATGATTTTGGTTGGGAAGACAGGCCCGACAACAAACTTGAACTGATACAAGAAATGGCTGATATGCCATAAAAATTAAAGATGTGCAAAAAGCAGAACATCCCGCAGGCACAAGATGTCTCTCGAAGCAATTTCTTTAAGCATCTGTGGGAACCTCCTCAAGTCCGAGGACAATCTCCATTCTCCGAGAAGGATACCAGAGGATTAGGTTATGATGCCGAGTCCTTTTATACAGTTAATACTATTGGGCTATTGCCAGAAATCTACAGCACAGAAGATAGCCAAGGATGCTCCAATTCCAATTTTCAAGATATTACCTTCTCTTCAACGAAAAAACCATCAAGTGGAGAACCGTCAGATGAATCTGACAAGCAATCTTCACTTATAAATTCTGAAGCCATAAGTACCCATGAGGTCTACATCGCCAATTCTGATGACGAAGAGGACTTCATAGATCTGCAACCGGCTCCTCAAGAGATTGAAGATGGCAGACAAACCACTATTGATGAGTTGATTGAACTTAATCTCGGGAGTCTAGAAGATCCTCGGCCTATTTTTATTAGTGCCCTTCTTGGTAAACAAGAAAGGCAAGCTTATCAAGCTCTCCTGCTGGAATTCCAAGATTGCTTCGCATGGAATTATAAAGAAATGCCGGGACTGGAACCATCGGTTGCCGAGCATGAATTATCCATACATCATACAGCCAAGCCTATCAAGCAAGCTCAAAGGCGTATGCGGCATGAACTGGAATTGAAAGTAAATACTGAAGCCGACAAGCTCTCTGAAGTAGACTTCATCGAGCCCTGCATATATCCAGTCTGGCTCGCCAATATTGTTCCTGTGAAGAAGAAGAATGGTCAAATCCGGATATGTATCGACTACAGGGACTTGAATAAAGCATGTCCCAAAGATGATTTCCCAGTTCCAATTACTGAAACAATGGTGGATATGACCACCGGCCACGAAGCCTTGTCATTTATGGACGGGTCTTCGGGCTACAATCAATTCCGGATGGCAATGAAAGACAAAGATCATACTACTTTCAGATCTCCCAAAGGTATCTTCAACTATAAAAGGATGCCCTTTGGATTGAAAAATGCAGGAGCCACATATCAAAGGGCCATGACCAAGATATTCAATGAAATGATTCATGATATAGTTGAATGCTATGCTGATGACTTAGTCGTCAAAACCAGAAAACAGGAGGACCATCTATGTGATCTCCGCCGTGTTTTTGGAAGACTTCGTCAATTTAAACTGAAAATGAACCCTATGAAATGTGCATTGGGGTTTCAAGCGGCAAATTTCTGGGATTCATCGTCAAATATCGGGGCATAGAAATAGACCCCGATAAAATCAAGGCAATCCAGCAATTGCCACCTCCTCAAAATTTAACAGAGCTAGGTCATTTCAAGGAAGATTGGCCTATATCAGGCGATTCATATCCAATCTCTCAGGAAAATGCATCCGTTCGGCAAATTAATGAAGAAGGATGCACCCTTCGTCTGGGATCAAGAATGCCAAATTGCCTTTGAACAAATCAAGGAATATCTTCTCACTCTACCAGTGCTGGGGGCACCTATCGCTGGAGAGCATCTTATACTCTATATTGCAGCAATGGATGTTTCCCTTGGGGCTCTGTTGGCACAAGTAAATGAAGAAGGCAAAGAACAACCTTTGTATTATCTCAGCAGAAAGCTACTCGGGCCAGAGCTCCGATATGCTCCAATGGAGAAAGTGTGCCTAGCGCTGGTTTTTGCCGTCAAGAAATTGAGGCATTATCTGCTGGCCCATGAAGTTAAACTCATCTCCAAGTATGATCCACTCAAATACCTGTTAAGGCAACCTGTACTATCAGGACGTGTGACGGCCCTCATTATACCGTACGGTTATACCAACCCACGTCGGTATAGCGAGCGCTGCCACAGTGGGACATTTACCCAAACGATACGTACAGCTGAGATACACGCGAATATACAACAGAGTAGCGGAAGTAAAAGACACTGTCCCATTCATTCATCATCCACATTAACATACAAGCAATTCACAATTAACATAAAAGGAACTAAAGTTCACATAAATTAAATTGCTGAAATAGAAATACAAATTGTCCACACTTTTACATTCTTTTCATAATACTCAATACAGTGTTCAATTACATACTTATGAAATACACAATCTCAAAGACTCCAAAGCTAGCTAATCTCTGCGCTCGGAGTCCGTCTCTGCTACCTCCTCCGAAGGTGCCACGTCACCAACTACACCTGTACGCCGAAGCAAGAGTGAGTCCAGGGACTCAGCAAGAAACCTACTCATGATACACGTACAAGTCCTAGTGGTTTCTACATGCACATTTACAATTTCCAACACATAGCTTGCTAGTCAATTCAAGATTCACCTATCATGAAAGTTTTACAATTTTTACATGAATCATGCTTTCAGATTTCTAAAGATAAAATTCACCTATCACATGCTCTCTACTCAATTTACTCATGAACTTTAATCTTTAAGAACTAAGACATGAGAGCTACCAACATGAACAATTTTACATACATGAAAGGGGAACACAACTAGCATGGATTTCACATGTCCTAAAGTGCATACATAACCTTTTTACATGCTTTAGGTTGCTGATTTCACATGGTTTATTGGCTATAAACCTATACATGAAAGCTACAATATTGCATAAAACATATCATGTGTTCAAACAATCATGCTATCTTTTGACCGTTTTCACCAATTATCCCTAACATGGATTCTAGACATCTTTGCACATAATAACATGATGATAATAACATAAATTCACTGATTTCACATGCTTTCAGATTTGTCTCACATGGGTTTCAATAACATATCTTCACATCTTGAGTTTCACATTTTCTTTACACAAGTTTCCGCTTTCACATGGTTACACTTTACACATACACATTCACATTGTCACTTACACATTTACACATGGACACATACACTTTACACATTTCACATTACACATTTTAGGTGCCGTGACACATAGTCCAAACCACCAAAGAAGGACATATACACATCACATTACACATAGACGCCATCTAGGCATTCCAATGGCGACTCTTGGACTGCGCAGACCGGGGAAACAAGTCTTTACCCTAACCAGTGGTACTTGTCCACCTCCAGGATTTCCCCCAATGCCCTTAGGGTCACTTACACATTGAACTTTCTCAGGGGACTTTTCCCTGATACAGCTCCACTGCCCTCTACGGAAGCAGTGTCACATTGGCACAGTTGCACATTTACACATTTACCGTTTTACACATGGTTTTACACTTCACACTTTTCATCACATCACTTCCTCACTCACATGAATATCTCTGTTTTTCCTAACATGGTACTACATAATTTCAAGAGTTTAACACACAGTAAAACAACTAATCATGTTGGGTTTAGGCAATATCTAATCACATTACGATCATATGCATGAATTATCACATTTACATGAAAAATACATAACTTTTTATTTACTGATCCAATGACCTGAAATTTTAACCACATACTGTTTTCGGGTTCATGATCATACCTCAAATTTTCAGATTTTTCTGAGCTAAATATAACTTACAGAAAATCAAACGCTTATTTTGCATGCCATTCACAATTAAGTTACATGGAATTAAAACATATCATGAAATGTTGCCACTTACTGTTGAACAGGGGTTTCTATCACATACATGATCTGAGAATACATATCTACCCTAAATCATACATCTATATATTAATAATCACAACCATTCTTGCATGCTTTTATTTTATTCTACCGAATCGGATTTATTAGCAAGTTACACAAGCATGGATAATTTACCAAATTGTAAACACATATACTGACCCACTAACCTTCATGATCAGACCAAAACCAAGGCATTCATACTAATCCTAATCATGAAACATAAATTCGCAAGAATCTCAATAAGTCATGCTCACAAGTTCAAGGGATACAATATTCCACATTCACCATCACACCCCACATTCATTCACGCACCACAATTAACAATATACATAGAGTATAAGGTTTACCATATATTCTCATCACGGAAACCATATCGAAATTAATGTAGAAGAAGGGCAGAACAGTTCACTGTTCTGTCCTGAGGAACTTGGCGGCGGTCTCTGGCCGCTGACTCAGAGTCAGCGACAGGGCCGATGGACGCCAAGCATGATCTGGGCGTCCAGGGACCTTGCCGTCAAGCCAGGTCTGTGCAGAAACACAGACCCGAGCTCTCAAACTTGGGTGAATGGGAGGGTCTAGGACTCGAGGAAAAATCCATAAAAATAGCAAAACCGACCTAGACTCATACGGGGACACCATGGATAGGTCACTTGCCTTTCAAAAATTCTTCCAAAGGGTTTAGGGTGTTGGTGAAGCTCTCCTTGGGCTGTCCTAAGAAGTGCAGAAATCCCTCCAAAGATCTCTTCCTCCGGGTCCTGGATGATCTCCACGCCAAGGGGATGTCGGGGAAGCCTCCTCCTTTGATCCAGCTACCTTCTTGAAGCAGTGGAACGCCGGATCAAGCTCCAGGGGGGTCGGATTTGTGGGTGCTAAGAGGGGTTTTTCTCACAGACTTTCTCTAGGGTTTTCTTTCTCACTTTTTCTCCTCTTGCAAGTGAAGGGAGGAGTGGGGAGAGCCATTTCAGGTTCAGACCTAAAGAGAGTCTCTCTCCCACTCACCAGGCTGATTTGACAGCCTTCAGAGCCGTTGGGGACAACCCCCAATGGTTGGCTTGCCTTGTTTCAGAAGCTTGCAGCTCTGCTGCGCATGCAGGCCAGAGAGATTGGCGTCCATATCGCTGGACGCCCGGATTAGTGTCGGCGTCCAGGCCTGGACGCTGACACCACCTCAGCGGCCAGGGGTTGACGCCAAGGGGCCTTCGGCCAGAACCCTAAGTTATGCAGAAAACCATGCATACCATGCATATATACATGCAATATGTATACGATATTATACCCATACTATCACCATGCAATTCATGCATTATCTATATTTAATATAAACGCATGCACACGTAATTATACTAATTAATGCGTACGTAAATATGTACATACATACACAAGTACAAACATACACACATAAATACAAATAATGCGACGGAAATTAGAGGCCTTACAGGACGGCTCGGGAAATGGGCCCTGCTCCTTATGGAATATGATATCACATATATCCCACAAAAAGCTATCAAAGGGCAAGGTCTGGCTGAATTTCTAGCCGCTCATCCAATAACAGAAGATTCCCCTAACTATAGATCTTCCGGAAGACGAAACTCTCTCCCCTATGAATGAGAGAGAAGATCAAGTTCAGGGAGCCCTAAATTCCGAAGAAGTTGCCACAGTTGAGTTACCTTCATGGGAACTATATTTTGATGGGGCTTCCCGAATTCTCCAATATACAGATGGTTCTACCTTTGTCTCTACTGGAGCCGGAATTGTCTTTGTCACCCCATATGGAGGAATCCTATACAATTCATGTGCTCTCATGAAGCAACTTACAAATAATGAAGCAGAATATGAAGCCTTAATTATTGGACTTCGATTAGCTCTCGAAATGGGGATCAAAGGTATACAAGTTTACAGAGACTCACAACTGGTCGTCAGACAAATATTGGGCCAGTATGAAGTCCGTAAACCCCAACTACTTCCATACTACAATATAGCCATGAAGCTTAAAAAACAATTCAACTTTTTCAATATATCCCATATACCAAGGAATGAAAATTCCCAGGCAGATGCTCTGGCCAAATTGGCCTCTGCCATAAAATTGCCTCCTGAAGGAGAGGTGGACATAATGGTCCGTCACGGAAGACTCATGCCGAGTATCTTCGACGTTGAGTCTGATATTATGATCGAAGAGGTATATACTACAGAGCAAGATGTCACAAATGAACCTCAGGATTGGCGTGAGCCGATCATCAAAATTAAGAAAGGTTGGCTACCTTCTGACCGAGCTCAAAAGGTTCAACTCCTGCGAAGGGCTATATCATATCAGATTGTAGCAGGACAGTTATATAGGTTGGTCCATGAAAAGAAAGGGTCGGTCCTTCTCAGGTGTTTATCTCTCAAGGAGGCCAAAATCATCATGAAAGAAGTTCACTCCGGGCAGTGTGGTGCACACCAGGCAGGAGAAAAGATGAAAATCAATATCAGGCTAAAAGACTTTTACTGGCCTACCATGTACGCGGACTGTATCCAATATGCCCGTGCATGTCATCAATGTCAGGCATTTGGTCCTGTGCTGAGAAAATCACCAAATATGTTACACCCCACAGCGCCAACATGGCCCTTTGCTGAATGGGGTATGGATATTGTGGGACCATTCCCACCCTCGTCTCAAGACCACAAGTTTATATTGGCTGCCATAGATTATTTCTCTCGATGGGCTGAAGCTATCCCATTAAGGGAGGTAACCGGAGAATTAGTCGCCAAATTTGTCAAGCAAAATATAATATACATATTCGGTACTCCTCACAGAATTATATCTGATAATGGGTCGCAATTTAGAAACAAAACAATATATTCCTTAGCGGCAAAATTTCATATTGACTGGAGGACATCTTCAATATACAATCCGCAAGCTAATGGGTTGGCAGAAGCCTTTAACAAAACTCTCTGCAAGTTACTCGCCAATATAGTTGGCAACAGAAAGTGAGAGTGGGGAGAAAAGGTTCACGAAGCTTTATGGGCTTACCGAACTACATACAAGACCCCTACCAGGTGCTCACCCTTCTCCTTAGTCTATGGAGCTGAGGCCATGATCCCCATAGAAATTGAAATGACATCTTATCGGGTGGCAATTCAAAATGAATTTCAAAGCCAAGACCAAGACCAAATGGAAAGGAGACTCGAAGAGCTTTCCAATCTAGAAGGAAAGCGTCTTGAAGCTTACAAATCTCTCCAACTATATCAAGCCAGAATGGTTCGTGCGTTTGACAAACTAGCAAGACCCAGAGCTTTCAAACAGGGAGACTTTGTTATGGTCAAATGCAGAGAAGCAATGGCCGGAAAACCAAGTGGCAAATTGCGACCCATTTGGCTCGGTCCATATATCATCACTTTGGCATACGAGGGAGGTGCATACAGACTGGTGGACCACAAAAGTGATGTGCCTTTTTTTCCGCTCAATGGGAAGCACTTGAAACTGTACTATGCTCCAGAAGGTGAATTCCTGGCCAACCACCTCAACCAAGACCTAGTCACCCAAAAGAGGCGAGAAGTTGAAAAAAAAAATCATATGTAACCAAAATGTTGCCATAGATAGGGGCAAAGGAATCAAATTTCCGTTTGCTCATCATGTCAACTAAACCCTCAACACCCCTCAAATCCCCACAAAAAGCATAAAGCTAGGGATCCTCTGTGTATAAACCCAAGAAATAAATGGAAAAGTGAAAATCAGGAAATTGTCTCGTCTATCTTTCTCATCATCAAATCCAAATTCCAAACATAGCCAACAAACCACAAAGGTAGGCTATATTAGAAACCAAATCATAACCATACCCAACAAACCAAAGGTAGGATATGTCAAATCCAAATTCCAAAATCATAGCTAGCAAATCACAAAGATAGGCTATGTCAAATCAAATCTCAAAATTTATAGCCAATAAACCACAAAGGTAGGCTATATCAATTCAAACCCAAAACCATAACCAGAAAGCCATAAAGGTTAGCACACCATAAAGGTAGGCTATACCAAACCTAAAAGTTCCAAATCCATAGCCAAAAAATCATCAAGACATGCCATATTCAAACCTATAGCCAGCAAACCACAAAGGTAGGCTATATCAAATCCAAATCCCAGTCATAGTCGGTAAGCCACCAAGGCAAGACATGTCAAAGCCAATTCAAAACCCTGAAGTCCCACCAGCAAACCACCATGGTAGGTGATGTCAAGTTCAAATCCCAAGTTCATATTTCAAATCCATCAAGGCAAGTCATATCCATATACAATCCCAAGTTCATATTCAGCAGGCCATCAAGGCACATCATACCCAGATTTGATCTAAAACTAAAACCAAAACTAAAACCAAAACCAAAATCAAAACCAAAACCAAGTCTAGAACCAAATCAACCTAAATCCTACATCCAAAATATAAAAGTAAAAATCAAAACCTCATACCCTATACAGAATACCACAAAGGTAAACTGGCATGTCCATATCCAAATCCAGAAGCAGATCTAATTTCAAATTCAATACAAAGCCAATTACAAATCCCTTATCCCTGCCCTAAGCCATGAAGGGGGGTCAAATTTAACTAAAAAAAGGGGGGGGGGGTTAAAAATAGAGATACCCCGATGGACTCAAGTATATCATTCACTATATATTTGAGGGTAAAAATATCAAAAATCCGGCTGAGGTGAAAACCCAAAAAGGGGCGCTTCAGGCAAAAATGGATAACCCATCAGCATGAAAACCCGAAAGGGCATGTTGGAAAAAGCTAAAGGGGCCAGTCTTAGTGAAAACCCGAGAGGGCGCTGAGATTGGTAATGTGAAAAAGAAAAGAAAGAGAAAGGAAGATGAAAAAAAAAAAGGATTTTCATCATTCTTCACTTGGTATTTACATAATCACAAATCACTCTACATGCAAGCCGAACATGAAAGCAAAATAATGAGCTTGCTACATGGATGTTATATTGAAGATCCCCTATCCCGGCACTAAGCCATCAAGGATGGGAGAAATTCAGACCCAAAATCCCAAATTCAAACAATAGATACCATTTCAGATTCTATAACCTGATCCAGAGCCAAATCATACCTGAACCTTAAACCGCCATACTCACATATTCCACGACCACACCGCTACTCATTCCGCAACTACACTACCATCCATTCCACAATCAGACTCTCAGCTACCAGTCAAGAACTCACCAATCAAAAAAAAAGAAGGGGGGGGGGGTTAAAAAAATAGAGATACCCCGATGGACTCAAGTATACGACTTACTGTATACTCGAGGGTAAAAAGATCAGAGAATCCAGCTGAGGTGAAAACCCAAAAGGGCGCTTTAGGCAAAAATGGATAACCCTCAACGTGAAAACCGAAAGGGCGCGTTGAAAAAGCAAAAGGGGGCTAGTTTCGGTGAAAACCCGAAAGGGCACTGGGACTGGTAAAGAAAAAAAAGAAGGAAAGAAAGGGTAAAGAAATGAAAGTGAAAAGGAGGACTTCTTCGTCCTTCATTTGTACATTCATGAAAATTACAAGTCTAAGTCACCGTTGCAAGTCTATAGAAGGTGACAGATACTACATACAAGAAGAAAGAGAACCAAGACAACAAATCAAAATACAAGTGCTATGATGAAAAACAGAGGCAGAAAGGCTGCTTCCTCTTCAGCCGTTCAGCTTCTTTGATCTTGAAAGATCTAATCCGGCGAGAACCATCCCTGTCCCTGATAAGGATGACCTCTTCTTCAGAATCTCTAGATTCATCACTGGCATCTTGAGCTTGGGAAGATCTCTCTTTGCCAAGCTCGTGTTCCAGCCGGGCAATACTCAAATAAGACATCTTTGGTGTCTCAAGTCTAAGGACCAGTTACACGACTGAGACTACGGAGTCGCTATTTGACAATCAGGTATCATTAACCATACAACATTTCGAGAGCGGATCATTCAGTGAACTCATTCTCCAATGAACACCTGCATCATATCCCTAGTGTCTCCACACAAGCAGTTATAAGACCAGCTGCCTCCATCACATGGACGGGTATATGGCACACTGGTCTATCCGGTCATCTCAATGTCCTTCTTGAGTAACCTATGACTAGGAATATTTAGGATCTGTGTTTAAAGATGATCCACTTCCCATTGCACAGACCCATGGACATCACAGTATACATACACATGGAATATATAGTGAGAAAATACCATTATAATATTATCGAAAGATATTGTACATAATTACAAGTGACATCACTTACGTGAATTGGCTTGTAGGGCACCTATAACTAGCAGTGTCCATACCCTAAATGCATGAACCTTAAAGGAATGTGGGTTTGACATTTAGACTGATATTGGTCAAGGAATTAAGGCATAAAGGGTTTATGATGGGCCAAGGTATAGGTCAAAACTGAAAGACACATATGTGCGATGATCAACCAAGAGGGGAGTTATTGCCTATTTAAAAAATTCTTTTGCACAATACATATTAGACTTAATTAAGAAAATATAACATGTGAGATGCACAGTAGAAAACAACACTCTTAACAGCGAAACCAACTATCTTAACGTACGTAGAAAGAAGGCAGAAGAGAAGGTTCAAACCACACAGTGCATATAGGATTCAGAGTGGTTTAGCCAACACACCACATGTGCACCTACGTTCACTACCTCACACCCTTGTCAGGATTTTCCACTAACTTGTTTCCTTGGGTACAAGCCGATAAACCCCCACCACACACACACACGATTTTTTCTGGGCACAACCACCAAACCCACCTCATGTCCGGGGACGAGAATACATAGTGTGTAGTGCACAGCCCGCACCATACACAAACACACACAGTATGTTCTGGTTCAGTTATGAATAAACGAAGACTTGACAGGAGAAACTACAATTAAATGCAGAAGTAAGTATTCCCCCTGTCACAGAAAGTCGGCCTCTATATTCATCTTTTCCGGACGATGTCATAGTGCAAAACTGGTCTATGTAGAAAGCTTTAGAACGAAGTCTTGCAACATGAAGCACCAAGTCCACGCCCTTCAAATGAGAAGTAACTTCTTGGAACGTCAGAAAGGCTTCTAGATGATGAAGACTCGTTCTTCAATCTTCTACAAATGCAGAGCTTTTGTTGACTCTTTCTGGGCAGCACAATCCTCTCTTGAACTCTAGGGCATGAGATGATCTCTTTGAGGCAGCTCACTTCTTTTCACATCTCGAAATCAAGTTGTATTTTTAGTGGAAGACCATTGGAAGTTCTCTGAGAATCGTCCATGTGCAATCTAGGGAAAGAGTCCCACTCAAGGAAAGAGTCATGTCAGATTAGAAAACTTCGTCGTCAGAATTGGTCGTCCGATTTCTCATTATCGATCGCCCGATTCTACATTGTCCCCAATTCCAAGTTACTGGGAAAATCGATCGTCTGATAACCCTAAATCGCTCGTCCGATTTCCTACTTGTTCACCAATCGAAAGCTTTGTCCTTAAGTAATCGGAAGCTTCTCCAATCGGTTGACCGACTTATGAACTTCTGTCATCCGATTTTTACTTGGCTTCTAGATGATGACTTGGGACAGTATATGTCAACATTTGGAACTATATGTGTCGACACTTGAAACAGATGTGTCGACACATGGTGTTTGGTTGTCAACACTTGAGACAAATGTGTCGACATACAGAACAGATGTGTCAACACACATGCTTTCTTTCAGTCAGTCGTTTCCTCTATTTTGTCCAAGCCTTGGCCTTTGTAAATGGGTACTTACCAATGTGACTTTGGCCTATTTTTCTGCACACTTAACACACAAATTAGACCCTCAAAGTAAATATGAATAAATCAATTACTTGGATCATTAACATGAACTTCACTATGTGCTTTGTGCAAATATCAACATGAATTAAAATTAATATTTAGGACGAAAATGGGTGTCTACACTTATCCTATGGTCGAGCAAGGCATAGCCCGACTTGCTCTAGGTTCTGAACGCGCGACATTGTTGCTTGTGCACTTCCGTTGTCTAGAGTTCCTTGCACAGATCAACAAGCCCACCTTCTCTAAACTGTCTCACAGATTTAAAATAGAAAAAGAGAACTAGCACAATGGTGAGAACAGGTCATTTCCACAGGGAGGCTGAATAAAGTTCGACTTAAGAAACTGTTTCTGAATTAATTCCGTAAACATCCCCAATCAAATCCCTCACAACTCGACGGATCAAACACAATGAAAGGACAAGCTGAATTGAGTATTAAAAGAGAATTAACATCAATGTACCCTCTCAATTAAGGGATCAAGCAAATGGACAAAAATCTGAAATAGAGATCAAACTAAGATTGCACAAAGATGCAACTCTAACTTTAAAGTGATTTGAAACTCAAGAAAATGAAAGGATGACAGAACAAAATCTCAACAGCAAACTTCTCAAGCCACTGTACCTCTACAGCTTAGGGAAGGAACATTAAGCAACATTAACTCTCTACAACCACCCGAGCACTTTCACAGCTCACAAATCATTTAGAAACTTCCGAAAAGATCGAACAGAAAATTTCAGAAACTAAAATTTTAATGTTGCTAAATCAAACGCAGAATATTACCTCCGGAAACCTCTCAACACACACAGCTCAGGTGATCCTGCTCTCAGACGCCAGAACAGAAGAAAATAGAGGCTAAACTCTCCAACAATCTTTGAATCATCCAACAATCAACGCACAGAAGACAGGAAGGAAAGAGTGATCCCTTCACAGAACACTAAGGAAATGAAATAACTACAGTAACAAATCAATCAGAAAGTGCCACTGAACTGAGTTCAATCAATACAGAAGAAATGGAACACCCAGGATAGAACTCTCACAGCCCTCAAACTCCCACATATCTGTTGAAAGAAAGAGTACAAGAACGAAATGACAGAAATAAAACCCAAAAATTCGAACCCCTGTAGCAGAAATTGCAAAATGCCCAAACCCCTTACAGTAGGAAAGAAAACTAGAAAATTGAACTAAAATTCCCTCCCCAACCTTGATCTCCGGAAGAGATAAAAAATTAAAACATCCTAAAAACTCCTACCTCCCCGTTTGCTGAAACAACTTCTCCAATCCTCACGGTAGTCGAACGAACCACAACAGGAAGGAAAGAAAATCGCATTAAAACATCTACCTCTAGTAGTAGCAGAACTAGAAGAAATGCTCAGCTCCCTTCAACAGTAGCCAATCCCCAACCAGAATCCGCACTCCAGAAATTCTCACAACTCTGCAGACCTTGCGGATGGCTTCACAACAGAGATAAGAACATTGCATTGAACTATTCTAAGCACAGATAAAATGAAAATTAAATGCAGTAAAGAGCACTAGATCGAAGTATGCTAAGCACAGATGAACTGGAAAAATCAGCAAGAAGAAATGTTAAATTTCACTGAATCGACATCTGAAACCATCATGAGGTGGAAAATTGCATTGGATCGGAGTTTTCCTTTCACGGATGCTAAAGGGAAGAAAGAGTACAGAACAACAACAAAAAATGACAGAAATAAACTCAAAAAAATTCCCACTGGCGAACCCTCCCCTCAGAACTGAATACAGGAAGAAACTAAAAATTCCCTAAAATCCAACTCGAACTGGCAGACCCCTCTAATTTCTGGAAGAACAGAAAGAGACTAAAGACTAGTTAAAAAAATTCTAAGAAGTGGAACCCCCGGACCTGAGGACCTTGGGTCCTTTTATAGGCGTTCGGATTATTCCAGGCGCCCCTGCTTCCTCTGCAGCTCGTACCAGGATCGCCACCTCATCTGTGCCCTGGATCGCCACCTCAGCAGGCCTTCACCGCCCTCACAGCACCGTCACGCCCCCTGTTGCTCTGCACGACCAGTCACACCCGCCTAGCCACTGATCCCTACATCGCACTGCCCCAGCTGGGCACAAGCCCTGGTTCTGCCACCCATGGGCGCTGGCCATCGTCCTGGCCTGGCCGCCACCTCAGCAGCTCCTGGGCGCCACCCACACCGCCGCACGCCATCTGCTGCATCTGCTCCCGCCCACATAGCCACAACCAACAGCACACCAGCCCCTGCCGCGCAGGTCCAGCAGCCCAGCCGTACACACACCAGATCTGGCCAGCGCCCTTCTCATCCGCCGCACAGCACCATCGCCCAGCACACCCTCACGATCCGGGCCCTCCATCCCGCACCCAGATCTGCATCAGCCTCCAGCAAGCGCCACGGCCACGCCCAGCCACAGCCGACTGGTTCACACCAGGGCTGGCCAGACCCTAGGACCATCTTCACACGACCTCACCTCCACATGAGCCATCTGCCCCAGCTTCAGATCGCCGCGCCCCAAGCTCTGGCCGCCTTCACACCCAGCACCGCGCCAGCCTCCAGCAAGCTTCCCAAATCGCCAGGACACCAAATCGCCAGAGCTCTTCTAGCAGCTTCCCAGATGACCTTTTAGGAAGAAAGAACCAGTTAAAAATATGCGTGTCTTTTTCTATTTAGATGAGAAAAAAGATATAATGGACCCATTAAGAGGGGGTATGTGGCATGAAAATATTAGGTGAGGGGTGGGATATTTATTCATTTAAAATTTATTTAAAATCTACTTTATTTATGAACTAATATTTGCAAGAATTAGAATATGTTTATAAAATCAAATATTATTTATGTACAATATTTATAAAAAAAGAAATTTAGACAAATTATTCAAAATGAATTGAATTTATTTAATGAGAATTTACTATGTGTTCTACCAAAACTAAAATGCTCAAAAATCTATGTAGGGATGAAATGAAAATTAAACTCAAATTGCACATTATTTACAGATAAAAGATGTCTAAAATTACTATATGTATGAAATTTAACGCGAAAAATTGTGTCGTTATCAGGTTCCACTCGCTTAGAAGGATTCAAGCTGATCATTCGACCAATGCAAGTTGTTCTAAGTCTAGGAAATCGTCATTCTCGCAAATTGGCATGGCCAAATGACTCATGGCGACCCCATCAATCCAATACATGGGGAGTGGGAAAGACACCCCCAACCTCATTCTCGTGAAGAAGAATTGGCTCTTCCACAAGTGAATAGAGGTTGGCAAACCCCTAACTAGTACCCAACATGTCCTAGTTGTGACATAAAACCACACTTTATATGTCGAGCTACATTTTAGGATATAAAAATACTAAAAATACCTAATTGGAGGGGTCTCCAACCCTATTACAGATCACTAAGAAATAATAAAAAAAAGCCATCATGTGTTTGGGACGAGCTAGACGAACACTATAACCAAATACAACAACCACATGGTGACAAATGTACAATAGAGAACCTAAGATTGGCCCGTATGACCTTCTCACAATGGCCAAGTCAACTGGCATTTGCACGGTCTTTGCCTTGGGCACAAGCTCAAAGTTGGCCAGGATTCTAAATTCCTCCCTAATCCCTGCTAGCTTTTCCTCAATAATATTCAATGTCTACTGCACCATTGTCTATGGAAAGGCACGATAGACCCACCTTCCACCCCCTCGTTCACATCATCCACTAGAACTATGGCCTCCACACCAACTCACCCTTCCACCTCGTCCACCCATCTCAACTTGGCCATACTCGCCTCACTAATATTGGATGTCTGGGACAAGGTCCACAATATCTATGGCTCGACCATGCTACTAAGGTCCCCCCAACCTCAAACTACTGGATAACACACTCTCCCCCGAGCCCTGAGGAGTCCCACTCTAAATATCGCCTGACCTACTACTTCAACTATCACTTACCAATGACTAAGGCACTCTTGAAGGGGAAGTTGTTGTAGGTTGCACTGTATAGTATCCCTAACAATACTTAGTTTTGAATGATTAGCAAAACACTCATATGTGATTAACAAAACTATATATATATACATATTCAGATTACTTAGTCTTATCTCTCATTCAAGTTTGGATTCAATCAGCTACGACACTATTTCGATAATCAATCAGGACTCAATCGCTAATCGCTCATGCCTTCATCACCTACTGATTCGATTATGCTTCAATGAGTCTTGACTTCAGTGTTTCTCCAAGCCCACACAAAATAGAACATTAATCGATTGAGCCCATAGATGATGTGAATGTTAATCGATTAGTTTGTGGTATCGAGAAAATTCTAAGTCTATAGACAAGTGGTCGATAATCAATTAAGTGACGACATTGTAAAAATTTCTAAGTTCATATAGTATTGAGTTAATCGACTATGATTCCTATCGAGAAAAGCTTCAGAGAATTTTCTAAGTTCACACATTGTGCACGTTAATCGATTATGTTTCAAACTGTGTAGTCAATAATTGATTGTCTTTTTGAAAGGAACAAGAGCATGACTAGCCCCAAAGGGGGGTGAATAGGGCTATAAAAACTTGTCAAGAATGGCCAATAGAAACTAATGCAGAAATAAAGCACAGTGTAAAATAGAAAGAAGTGAGAGGGAAGAAGGAGACAATCACACCAAGACACACATATTTTATCATGGTTTGGTAAGACCCCATTTGGTTTATCTACGTCCAGTCCCTACCAACACAATGAGATTTACCCTCACAAGAGTAAACAAAATACACTCGTTGGTTGATGCGGTGCCCAGCTCACCAAACAAATTCTCTAGTTGATGAGGTGTCAAGCTCACCAAACAAATCTACTAGTTGATGTGATGTCCAGCTCATCAAGACAACATAGAACAAGGAATAAGAATCCCAAACTAGTCTTCAACCCGCAAGGCAAACACACAAGCCAAGAATCACAATATTAAGAAGGATTTAGCAGAGAAGGTAGATGGAAAGCATATAAGGATGATCTCCAGGTGTTGATGAAACTTTAAAGCAAAGTTTCCTCTCTTCAAAGATCTAGCAGGTTGGAAGCTCAAGAAGGAGATAAAAAATAAAAAGAAAGAGCTATAGATGAATCCTTGAGGGTGGCTCTCTTTTCCACAAAAAATCTCTACCTAGGGTTTCCCCCAAGTGTCCTTTTTATAGCCTTCTCAAAGATGTAGCCGTTTGGGAGCAGGTGAAAAGTAGGTCTTAGTAAAAAAAGTGTTCAGAAGACAAATATTTGAACAGATTCACGAGCCAGAGTCAACTCCCTCTTTATCGAGGTCGACCTCACTTAGACTCGGGGTTGACTCCCTCCTCAACCTCAAAGCAATCCAAAACAATTGGGGTAGATCTTGTGATCGACCCACTCTCCCAGAGCAAAAACCTTCATCTTCGGAGTCCACTCCCTTAAATGACAAGGTTGACTCCTCTTCTGCAGACTTGCTGAACTTTTGTAAAGAGGTCGACTCCCTAAGAACCTTGGGGTTGACTTTGTCTCCCAAAGCCAAAAAGACCATTCTTCAAGTCAACTCCTTCACATTCCTGAGGTCGACTCCGCTTC
Organism: Colocasia esculenta; assembly: GCA_014218235.1. Lineage (NCBI taxonomy): Eukaryota > Viridiplantae > Streptophyta > Magnoliopsida > Alismatales > Araceae > Colocasia > Colocasia esculenta. Next base: position 11,025,207 of record CM024755.1, on the reverse strand, counting down.
AGCCCAATCAACTATTTTCTTAAGAGGTCAACTCCTTTAGAAATCTGAGGTCAACTCCATCGCCCAGTGAGGAAAGAGCCAATCTCAGAGTCGACTCCCATTGATGCAAGGGGTCGACTCCCCAAGTCTCAAACCTATCAAATACCCTTTGAGAAGTTCATTTGCTTTGGAGATATTCCTGCTTGCTGCACACAACTTATGAACCTTGTTAGCCAACAAAATGAGTGTTTTGTGATCATCAAAACTCTAAGGGATCCAACACTTCTATTGTGTAAAAGTTTCTAGGTCCACACAAGAAGACTCGATAATCGATTATGTTGCATCTATCGAGAATCCGTCTAAGTCCATAGTTTCCTTAATAATCAATTAAGTTTTCTAATATGAAATTTTTTCGAAGTCCACACAAAGAATGAACTAATTGATTATGTCTCCAACAGTGGAAAATTATCTACAACAATAGACATGATAATCAATTAAGTGTTCAAGAGTGTGAAAATTTATAAGTCTACAGAGAGACTGGATAATCGATTAAGTATCACTATGCATACACCATAATCGATTATGTCTCAATCTTTGCATAAAGTGACATAGTTCAACGATTGATTTAGTTTCACTTCGTATACTCTTTAGATCAATTATGTTTTCAATGTTGAGATTTACCTAAAGACCAAGTATGCAAAATTCGATTATATGATTCTTCTGAGTTAAGCGACTGAGCTTACTTCTCATAAATTGAGTATACTTTTCATAAATGGCAACATATATTAGTCTTGTTTGAATATGTTGAAGTGCTTGTTGCTTTGACTATCATGCCATACACTTTGTAATCATTCTATTGCTTGGATAAATTTTTTTATAGCCTAATATGAAGATATCTTCTTTGTTTGAATAAAAGAATTATTTATCATTTAAATTCAGATTGTTCCATCTTAAAAAGGTATGATCTGACATCTCTATACCTATATTGTAAGATCAAGTTATTATGAATATTTACTTGATACTCAACTATGCATGTCATCATACTTTTCATAGAAAAAATCTTATTTGACAGACAAATGCCATCATATCATAAAAAAAGAAATAGCAACACGACAATACAAAGAGAAGTCTCCATGTGCATTGTTGAGTGTTTTCTCGCAAGTGTACGAATCAAACAAGTAATAAAATGATGAGAAGAGTATCGTTCCCACGAACATTTCCTAATTTATCAAGTACTGAAATTTACCGCTCCTAGATTTATTTGGGACATTCGAATTAAATAAGAAGGGTAACAAAGAAGGAAATTTAATCAGCTAAGAAGACAACTTAATGTACTCAATTAATTAAACACTAGGGCATCAAATGTCACTATAACTAATCAATTTAATATACTTACTCCTGCTCTGTAGGGTTATAATTCATGTGACAAGTTTAACTATGGAACCAAAATTTATTTGACACTCTTTCTCAAGCAATATCAAATATATTCTCATGCATTAACTCACTATATCTCTATGTGAATTAGCATGCCAGAAAACTCATTAAGAACGTTGGTGTGTTTTTCATAGATTAACTGCATGAATCAGATTAATACATCTCTGTCTCCTCTGAATTTCAAGGCATTCATTACAACAGTCACGAACAACATGTCACCTCTCGGACTCAACATTGTCTCAAATCAATTGAATATTAGACAAATATTCAAAAGCATTAGGCACTGTAATAAATACACCACAGAGAATTTAAATTCCCAAACAACCACAGGAAATAATTAAAATTAAATTCTAATAGCCAAGTTCGATCGTAGCCCTAATACAAAAATTTAGCTCATGATAAAATTACTAAAACACAAAACTAAGAAAGGATTCATCAAACTCATGGAGAAGGATGAGATCCTCCCGTGCTCCTGTCTTGGAGTCGACGTTCCCATTCTATCGCTGGCTAAAAAGGGTCTCTGCGAATAGAGTACTTCGTCTTCTCCTTTTCTCGCCGTGAGAACAAGGAAACGCCATGCCAGCCGCCTCCTTGCGGTGGTTGTTCTTCAAAAAAATCCAGCACGGCATCCTTATCTTCCCTTCTTTTTTATTTCTTCTGCTCTCCTTCTTTTCCTTTCTTTTAGCTTCATGTGCAGAACCTTTTTTTCTCTAGGTTTCTCCACCGTTTTCCTTATGGAGGTAGAGCCTTCATCATATCTTGTAATTACCAACCTTGCCATTAGGCTATAATACCTACCCCACATAGCCCTGTTCCTGCAAACATTAAAAAATGAATTAAGCTCACTGAAATATATAACAAATAGTAAAAATTGAAATATAAATATGATATTGCATGCTAAATGATTACCAATTATTAGCCTACTGCATGTATGAATATGACTGAATATGACGTATCATGCATCCTTGATTTCTTAGTTTCAATGGCTACTAACATCATTTCATTTTGTAGCACTAGATATAAACTTTGATATAATATATTTATCTTGGAGATTTTCTTACCAACTACATAAGACTTAACAATTGTTTGTTAGATATTTTCTTCTTATTGTCAGACATCGAGTTGCACGTCTACAAAACAAAATAGAAAATCTCAAGACCTACTCAAATAGGTATTAGATGTTGCACCAAGTCAAAAATGCAAAATGGCTATATCCATGCTCCAACAGATATCAAGCTCAAGCATGTTTATATAACTGACAGGAAGCCTTCAAGTAAACTAGAGTGAGGACGTAATACATACAAAGGAATGAAATTCTAGGAAGCCTATAAAATCCTCAAGCACAGTTAATTAGTTGTAGTATATATCAACGAGACGCCTTTTTGAAGTACCAGCTCGATTCTTGTAAGGAACTCTGTGCTTAAGTGAGTTTAATGAGGAATAGTATTAGGATAGGTGACTTCCCCAAAAATCTATATTTTGGAGTCAATTACAGTCAACAAAAGATAAAATCGTGAGACTGTTAGGCCAAAGCAAATAATATCACCATGATGTAGAGTATAGAGTGTGACAATTTGGTATCAAAGTTATATCATAATCGGTGCGAGAGCTAAGTGTCACACAAGACAAAGTACTATACTATGCGAGTTATCTCTTGAAACTATAATGAGATAAAATATTATATAATGAGAGTTATCTCTTGAACCCGTAACGAAACAAAATGAAGTAAAATTTAAAATAATATTTTAAATTTACTAGTTATATTTCTGGTCATAACACAACACACATACACACATTCTCTCTCTCCAACTTTTTCCACCGATCAAATTTGGACGGACTTGAGCTTTACAAGTTTTTTTGAAAACTCCGTCGTGGGTTCACCTTTTTCTCTACAAGCCGCTCTAGGTCAAAACTATATGACAACATGTTCCCGTCATCAGCAAATGAATCGATCATCTGAGATCACATCTGGGGCTCGATGAGGTTGGATTGCATCTCCACAAGTGAACTGACCTCATCAAGCGCCGACAAAGAGAGAGAGAGAGAGAGAGAGAGAGAGAAAGAGAGAGAGAGAGAAGAGGGGAGACATGCTTGAGAGAGAGAGAGTTGGGCGGCGCCAACATGGCACTTGTTGTGGCCATAAGATGTTGGAAAGGTCAAAAGTTGATTAGATTTTGTAAATGTTTTTTTTAAGACTATTGGTTTTAATATATATTATAAAAGGAGGATAAAGTTAACATTTTCTTTTATGAGTTAAATAAATGGAGAATAACTTCACATAACAACAAGAAGCACCATTTCCTATTATGAGTGGCATATTCAACAATATTTTAGTAAGGATGTCATGTTTGTCATTTTCATTGTAAGAATGATTTCCATGCAAAATAATAATAATCCTTTTTTTACAGTCCATATTCAAACTGTCAAAACCCGTTTTTCCCCACAATTCAACGTTCACGCCCATCAAAAGTGCTTCCAAGTTCTGACAAAAACACGTACGTTGAGGACTCCGGTTGGGTCGATCGGTTAGAACTCTTGCTTAAAAATAAGAGGTCCCGAATTCAATTCCTAAGAAGATTTACCTGATCTACATGCAATTCTCAAGGTGTGTAAGTCCGAAATTTTTCCGGTCAAATGAGGTAAGGGCGATACGAGTACACAAAAAGTAAGAGCTGCGAAGTCCTGACCTTGGAGTTCACGAACATCAATCTTTGAACCCACAAAATCACACGGGGTGGGGTTTCCTCGTTACCAAAAAAAAAAAAAACACGTACGTTTGGATCTCATCCTTCAAACTTTAATGAAAGAGTACACAGCCGCTCTGTCTCAACGAAGTTTCCCTCTCCTAGCTGTCTAAAGATTTCTGACTACAGTTGGCGAGCATCTTCTGCTCAGGGATTAAGGGAGAATATAACTTCCATTTTCTAAAGTTCTTGGCTCATTCGTGGATGTTTGCTTCTCATGTCTACCAACTGACAGTTCTCTGGTATCAGAAGAAGCTTTGCCCATTGTGGCTAGGCCGGCAACTAGCTGGCAAATGCTGTCCATTCCTGTGTATTTTGACCGCCAAAATGTGCGTGCTATTTATTTAAGAAGACCCTGCTTGTAGCCGGATGCCACAAACAAGAACCACTGCGAGATCGCACAACTTGAATTTATAGACTACACTTTTTCCAGCCATGCACCGTCCCGCATCAATTTTATTTCGTTTCACAAAACCTTGCTATTTACATTGTCCCATGCAAAGAATACAAAAATTAACCAAGGTAAACGAGATGTTTGTGTTGCTTTCACTATGGCATGCAGATGAAGAGGAGGAGACCACCACCAAGTAGAAAGATTAATCAACAACAATTTTGAGTGAAATGGAGGACCGAGCTTAAATTAGAAGTGAAAGGGGAAAGGAAAAATTTGAAGCTCACTAGAAGGATACGATCTCTCAATTCGGGCGGTTGGCCTCATCGATCATCATGCCCTTGAGGCTCTTTGCCAACCAGATTGCTGTCTCCCTTGGAGAGACCTTATCCTTCCCAAATGGCTTCAGGACTACAGCAAGCTCTTCCAATCTGTTGTGCTGCAATAGTTCCGCTGATAGCTCTAATAAACCTTCCAGAGCCTCTGCTCTCTGCCTAAAGGACTTGACATCTAGGGTTTCCTTCACTGGAGTTTCCTCTTCTCTTGATACATTGGTTGTACCTTCCGAAGAGTCTGGTTTTACAACCTCTGAGCAAGTAGGCTTCTCCTTGTTGCTGAGACTTTCTGAGACATTTGATTTGATGGTAGTCGTAGATTCGGAGCAGCCAGCAGGTTTCAGCATCAAGGATGAGGGATTCCTCATCTCAACGTCTTCTCTGACCACATTAAGCAGTGTTCCCATATCCATATTCTGTACACCAATGTCAACATTTCCTTTCACCGGCTGCTCACTTCCGACCCGGAAGCTGCTGTGACGTATAACATGTATGACTTCATCAAATGCAGGGGTAAGATGAGAAGCCGGCGTTGTTTCCAGGATCTGGCTTGGCACAGATTTCTCCAGTGGTAACATCTTATGGGTCACTGAAGGTAAGGTGGGTGCAGCTTCTGTCACGGATGAGAGAAGTTCTCTGACTGTGAATTTGTCATCACCGCCGGGTGCTGAACCAGTGGAAGGCTCTGGCCTTGCTACAGAGGTATCATCTTTACAGACATAATCCTGTTCAGAACTTGGGAAAGACAGATCTAAACATGAGATTGAGCTCACATCATCATTGCTTGCAACACTCTGCTTCAGATCCATGTTCATCATATAGTTCTCTATTTTATGTGAAGCAGAACTGTGGCTGTGCGCTTTGCTTGCTTCGGATGAATATCCAGGCTCTGGAGACTGCACATGTGATGCAATTTTGCATTCAGACGGAGTTGAATTTAAAGCTTCAATCTGCTCAAATATCTCAACATGATCAAGCATGAAGCTCAAATCAGACAAGTTGCTTTGTTCCTTCACCCTTGAAAGGGGATCTCTTGTTTGATCTGTTGCTAACCTTGAGCTGTCTGAGCCCACTTGAACTCCATCAGCTGGATGTGGAAAGTTCTGAGTCTCCTGCATATTACTTGGCACATCCTTTCCGATGTTGATTTTCTTGGTGGCAGGTTTTTTGGCATGATGATTTATCTTGTCATTAGGATATTTCAGATATTCCTGCAATGTGGATTTCCGATCTGCTATCATTTCAGAAGCAATCTGATTCTCCTTCGGTTCATGAGATATCTTCTGGTTAGAAACTTCAACAGAAGCTCGAACAACAGGATCTTCAGATACCTTCCGGTTGACCACCGTATGCTCTTGGCCTACATGCTCTTCAACAATCTTGGGATTCTTTGCACACTTTTCTAATATACTCGACATCTTTGTGGACTCTTTGATGATAGGCATTGTAGGTGTCTTCAAGCATTCTTGAGCCAGGTGTTCTGAGGGAGATGTCCTCATGCACTCATGAGCCAGATGTTCAGAGGGAGGTGTCCTCATGTGCTCATGAGCCCAGGATTCTGAGGAAGGAGTCTTCATGCACTCGTGAGGTAAGGATTCTGAAGGAGGTGTCTTCATCCACTCATGAGCCAAGGATTCTGAGGGAGGTGCCTTCAAGCGCTCATAAGCCAAGGATTCTGAGGAAGGTGTCTTCATGCACTCATGAGCCAAGGATTCTGAAGGAGGTCCCTTTATGTAGTCACAAGCCAGGAATTTTGATGCCATCTTCTGGCTAGGAGTCTGCTCAGGCTCTCCAACCACAGGTTCATGGACTGTCCTTTGCTTGGGAGATTTCTCATGCTCCTTCTTCAAGCATACTTTAGGTTCTGAGGCTCTCTTCAGGTTAAGAGACTGCTCATGCTCTAGGGTGACAGGGTCGTAGACTGTCCTTCGGTTAGGAGTCTTCTCTCGTTCTGGCTTCATGCGCTCCCGAGTCAGGGGTTCTGAAGCTGCCTTCTGGTTAGGAGTCTGCTCATGCTCTTGAGCCACAGGATCATAGACTGTCCTTCGGTTGGGAGTTTTTTCACGTTCATGACTTAGTTTTCTTAGCACTGTCTTTGCTGCATAATTATTTGGCTTTGGAATGTCGGGGACTGGAGTTCTTTGTGCAGGAAAAGATGATCGTTTCACTTGTGGAAGCCTTTGACTCGGCCTATCTGATGTACCATCTTCTTGCACTTGTTTGGCGGGATCAGGGAGGGGAACCCCATCAAATCTAGCTTTGGTTTTTGGGGAGGAATCAAATACTGGCAACTGTAGCAAATTGTACATAGAATAAGAAAAAACAATTTAAACAAGAAAAGAGCAAGCAACATTCCCAAAGTTCATTTCTCTTACCAGATGCTTCAGAGTTTGTGAGGCCCGTCTGGCAGTATCACAATTTGCCTCAGCTGGTGAATCGGATGGCAAATCTGTGTTAGACTTGGAACTAGAAGAACCTGAGCTAACAGGTTTTGATATCTTTGGTGATGACTCTGGATTAGCCTTGCGGCTGCTCAATCCAATAGCCTTCAAACGATTCCCCCTCAAAGGAGAGCTGTTTTCTCTAGCTTTCCCTTCATCTTTCAGAGCAGCTAATATACCCTTAATTGTTTTCGGTTGCTTGCACTCAACTTTATGTGTTTGATCAACACATGACAGTTTGGTCATATCCTGTTCACCTACAGAAATGCCATGTTCACAAGTTGGTGTGTTCTGAGCTGTAGGCAATGAACTCCAATTGGTGTCACAGGCAGCTGCATAGTCAGTTGAAGCAGTATCAGCGACAGCACCAAAATGGTCAGAGTTTGATGGCGCTGACATGTTTTTATCACTTGACAGAAGACTATCTCTGTCGCTGCTAGACATGCTACTGTTCTGGCTTTCTGACATGCTTGCTTGGCCATGCATCGGTGGGGAGATGGGCGTCTGTGGTGACTGCAGACTTATGGGATCAGGTGGCGTGTTGAATTGGTTGACATATGGTTGCAGATGAGGATGTCTTAAAATTTCAGATGCCTGGTTAGTTTCAGATAACACATTAGTCAATTCCATCAATGCTCAAAAAAATAAACTTAGAAGATCTTGGAAAAAAACCCTTACACTAGGTCGATGCTCCGGGTTCTTTCTCAGCATGCTCTTGATGAGTGCTTTGCTGCATCAAACAACATTTGTAGAAGAGGTTGATTAACTAATAAGAAAACATTTATGTTTACTTATGAGGATGTTGAGTCTTCACAGTGGTTGAATGAAAATGATTTCATTCTCCATCTGTGACGTGAGGGTGCAGCCACAAAGAGGTCAAAGTAAACCCAGACATGTCTAGATCCTAGTATACCAGAAGGTCCAGAAGGAGCTTGGCAATACACAGATGGGCCTTCAGAAACAAATGGATGATCTGAATCAATTAACCTGTGCACCAGTTTGGTTAAGTATCCTACTTCACCATGATTAATTCTTGAACAAATGTAGCTTTTGAAATAGTTGTTCAGGCACAGATTTCATAGATTTGATGACAAAAGGCTGATTGGCATTTATTTGCCAGTTCCAAGCAAATCATTACTCCACCCAGTGTTGGGATTACTAGAAGTACGGTTATTGAGTAAGAAAATGCAGGGTGCTGTCAACAAGTTATATCAAGGCTTGACAAGATTTGTCAGGTTTTCGGGGAATTAATTAAAGAAGGACAAAAAACATTATTTCCACACACAAACAAACAGAGAAGAATCAAAGATTGCCAATGAAAACATGGAGAAAAGAAAAGGGCTGATGATAGGTATAAGAATGAAAGACAGGAAGTAAATTTCCTATAGTGTGCCAAACAAATTGATTCAGTGGAAATTGATGTCTAAATTAGAAAAAAAAACAAGATAGTGACATCAAACATACTCACAAGGAGGATGAATAGCATGTTGGCAGAGGACCAATGGCAGAGCGATTTATCTTACTTATTAGTCCAGCCATATCCTGAAATTACATGGGAAGTCACAATTAAAATTCCAATGGAATTCATAATACAAATATGTTCAGAGGATTTTGCAGTCTGTAGGATAGGAAATATTACATATAGAAAAGATTAAAATTGATTTTTGTTCTCCAAGCTTGGTTTAATGGATTACTGAAATGGAACAACAGTTATCCAAACTGTCCAAAGGAAGGGTTATAAAAGTTGTTACTAAGTCATGGCAAAAGCCGATGGAATCCAACCACCTGAAGAGCATTTAGTCAACAATACTAGAAGCAATGTGGTGGTTTGGGTGCCATGAGTGGGGAAAGGAACCTGGTGAAATCCTTGAAGGGTTCATCCCAACCCTAAGGCAAATACTGAGAAGAAAAAGAAAAGGGCATAGGCGAAAAGATGCGTGGACTCCTGAGCAGAATAGTGGATTCCATCATTCTACCACATCAAACATCCTACATCTCCAACCAGCCAGAAGAGGCAGCGCACCTGGTTGGCCTCCCAGATTAGCAAATACTGTAATTAGGTCAATGCCAATTGTCCATAGTTGTTGATGACCAGGTGTGAGGTTACAGAGCTCTGCAGCCCTACGGCTTACCCACCTTCTATTCCACCACTTGACAATTATGCCTGTGGTGTGTGAACCCATCTTTCTCTCTTTGCTACTATAAAACACTTGACTTCATTTTCCATCTGATCCACCATCTGTGCTCAGAAATCAGATAGCTGCTGCCCTTAGCCCATAAACTTGCAAGTTCACAACTTAAATGTACATCCTCTCTCATGTAGTCAAGGAATGAAAGAGGCTACATAAGGAAAGAAGGAACAAACAGGCAGGCCATACCTGGTGCAGGGAAGCCGAAATTTTAAGCACGAAGTCTTTTACTGAATCATGGTTGTAACATATGGGGCTTTTGAGACCGGATTTGACCCTTGGATTCGTCGTCAAGATGGAGATGTATCGACTCGTCTCCTTCTTAAGGCGATGATTTAGGCAACACATTCTGTTTCGAAATGCGCCGCTAGGTGTGTCACGTTATGATTTTCTGACTGTTGTGCAAATTTTTGTCGTTTGCAGTCGAAAAGGTTGTGCCACGTGTCGGAACACATGCGATGTGAGGACGACTTATTAGTTGTCGCATTCTTGGTAGCACGCATGCAGAGTGACACATGTCGGGCTGGACTATCAGCGTTGACAGACTTTTTAGGCAGGCGACAAAGAGGCCGTTGCCTTTTGCGGGAACGTGACGCTTGGGCTGTCGCTATCTGAAGTCCAATACCTATAAAACAATGGCCTCCGTTTCTCCTCTCCTCCTTCCCTTCTTTCTCTTCTTCCCTCTGAGCACAGCACCCTTGCACTCCTACCTTATTTTCTTGGTGTTTTGGTGGTGGAGGTAACCTCTTTTAGTTGTAGAGTGGCTTGGCTTGGAGTTTGGAGTGAGGAGGAGGTGGCCAATCACACGAGAAGGCCCCAACGGATTAGTTCTACTCTTTGAGGTAGGGAACCCAACTCTCCTCCTAGTTATAACATGGCTTAGGACTTCCTCCATCTTGTAAGAGCTTTGTTACTCTTGTTTGGTGCTTCTCCAAATGATACATGTGGGTTGGGAGAGAGTTCTTCAATGCATGTATGGTGAGCTTTGTTATTGAGTGTAGATTGCTTCCTTGCCATGCATGGGTGTGATTTTAGGTGGTTTGAGCTTTGAGCATGTTATACTTCCTTTCTTCATACTCCTGTCCCTCGAATTCTAGGTGGTTTTGTGGTTTTTGGGATGTTTTGAGGGCTCGACTATGTCTGCCGGCTCTCATACTAAGAATGTGGCGTTTTGGTCGTGACACCCCCATTGTTGACTTTCCCTTCTAAATGTGACAATCTTTGTGTTGTGTTCAGGCCGTGACAGTTTGTGTGTCGCCTTCTCTCAGGTAGCGATAGGATGCTTTGTCGCCTTCTCAACTAGAGAGCAAGTTGTTCCGTTCAGAGCCGTGTTTTCCCCGAGTCTTGGTTTGTCAGATTTCTTCTATACCTGACATTTGTGCTATCCCTAATACGATACTACACTAGTTAGTCCACCCGATGCATGACACTCGAGGGCTTGTCCTGTTGTGTTGAGTTGTTACTATTTTCTGGGACCTCCATTCTCGTGAGCTTGTGAAAGGAGTACTCTAGACTACGAGCGTGCTCAAGTTGATGTCTCTGACCTGAGGGAAAAATAGTGTGTGGATAGCGGCGTTAAGTCATTTGCAGAGCTCTCGTGGTTGGTCCCAAATGTCAGGCGTGGGACCGTAGTCTGACTAGACTACGGTTGTTGTTGTTATTGTTGTGGTTTCTTTTGGTTATGCGGCCTCACTCCGACAGGAGGGACGACAGGGCCGGACGTATGGTCAAGGGTAAGACGTGTATAGTGCTCCTGATCGGTTGACTAATAGTAGTCATTTTCATGACTAGTATCGTTGTCCAGGTAGACTAGCCTATGTCTGTGTTTGCAATGGTATGGTGGTCACAGTGTGCTGTTGCTCGAGGTTTCCGATCGTGTGATGCTTTCCGACCGATAGTTTTGTAGTAGACCTTTTCCTTCCACACTTTCCTTTAGTAGAATAGAACATTGCTATTGTTATTCATTTATTTATATTTCTATTCTGTTAGTTAGAACCAATTGGTGATTGGTAGTCCCGAGTCCCGACTAGACTTCTGTTGTGAAGCTCATTCCCTCCTTTTCCCAAATGAGACTCCCCAGTAGTAGTAGGTTGAGCGACGAGCGGAGGAGATGAGGCCTTAATCACTGACTTTGTCCTTAGCAGTGTCCCTTTTTCCTTAGTACTTCACCCTCGGGGTATGCCCCTTAAGGGTTATGTCTTCCCTTTTACTTGTACTTTTGTGGTTGGGACTTGTGCCTAGAGTTGTACTCTATATTCTTGTTGTTTACTTTCACTTCCACGTACATTTCCAGTACAGTAGTTGTTTATTTCCTTTGCATATCCTGTTAGACTATTCTTTCAACCCTTCAGATCCGTGGGTGGCGGTGCTGGAAATTGGATTCTCGGTGGGGACTGAGAGTTGGGTTTCTGGGGTCGTTACAATGGTTCTGACATCAATGAACAAGGCAAACAAGCCCAAAAGAAGTTTAAAGTTTGTATGTATCTACAGCCTGTTTTCTCATCTAAACCATTGACTAGTGTCCAAAAAAAAGTCCATACAGCATAATATAGAAATAATTCTGTAGAGAAATCAGCATCTACTGTTTCTAAAAGAAAACCTCCATAAGACAATAATTATTTTGAAGTTTTCTGTAGATAAATGATTACAAATTGTTTGGTTAACATCAAAATGGCGAATAGAAAATGATATGTTGAATGAATGGAATGCAACTATACAGCATAGATAAACAAGCTTATTCTTACATGTCTGGAATGGCAGGAAAAGAGCATTAGTATATCTTCTTTCCTAATTGCTAATAAAAGCTACATACCAAATTTCTGGTCATGGATATGTTCGATGTGAAGTAAACTAGAACTACATAGCAATTTTAAGCATTTAAGTAAGTTTCAGTATGTAAGGAATTGAAAGAGACATTGCTTCATTCTTTGCATCCCTTTTATGGCCTAAGCATGTACGAATCTAAACATTATGATGAATGCATGTGCCATAGAACAATATAGTATTATTTACTCTAATAGATCCACACATTTGACAACATAAAGAGAACCATACCACAACTTGAGGATATCAAAGAAACAATACTAAACAAATTTTGTCTTTCTTGTGGCTTAAGTATTTTTAAGTCTGGACATTGAGACACTATGATGTCTGCACACGTATGACATTAGGATGTTAGTAGCTTTAAGTGTTCAGTATCATCCATGTCAATACCCAAAACGAGAGTGCTGAAATCAGTAGCATGATAAACAAGTGACAAGAACACTGGAACAATACTGTTACAGCTAAAATGACATGTCATATATCCGCTGAAAATTCATTATACACATAAAACCACCAATACAGAACAAAAGGATAGGAATGTTACAAAGGCTTTAAAGGCTGGGCGATGGGCAGCCATTTCATACATACAGCAACCTGCAAAACAAACAGAAACAGGACTTGAAACAGAGTGCAGCAACAAGTAATGCTGCCAGGAAGACAGTAAAGAAAAATATCATACCAAGAGACCAAATATCTGATTTGAATCCATATGGTATATCAGCAAGGAGCTCAGGGCACATATAATTTGGAGTTCCTACCACCTGAAATGAGAAGAGCAAATCATTAGTCCTTGGTACTCCCTGTTAAATTGTTTCATAAGACTACCATGGAAGAAAGAAGGCAATACAGGCCCAACACTCATAAGTCAACAGTTTCTTGAAAACTAGAGACATAATTTTAGAAGAATTAAAGTGTCTGATGAGGTACAGAGGACAACATACATGACCCATTTTGTCCCTTGGGTAATCAGAACAGAAAAATATCAATGGAACGGTATCTGGGGAGTTCATCTATCCAAAACCTAAATCCTCATTGCTCAACTTAGCTTCTTAGAGACCCACGAGATGACTTAGCAAAGCACATGAAAAATAATCACAACAGGGAAAAGAGGATTTCTGTGGGGAAGGAATTAGCAAAGCAGATGTAAGATAATCAGAACAATGAAGAGAGGATGTCTATATCTATAGAGGGTCAAATCTCATGGAGATTTATCACAGGAAAATGTTTACTTGCAGATTTTATTGTTCCATTAATATGGTCTACTGGTGATTTGGAGCTTAGTAAATCATCTATCATGTGGCTGTATTTTCTTTTTCTTTTGGCTGTGGCATAATTTAAAACCTGAATGTACTAAGAAGCTTAAATTTTAAAAGAACTTGATTGTAAGTCTGCTCGTACTTACAGAGGAAGCCAAATCATCTGCTTTTAAAGTTTTAGCCAGACCAAAATCCCCTGCAATTTAATGGTACATTTATCAGTATAACTAAACATAAGAAGAGAAGACCCCCACATAGAAGAAAGCATGTATACTCATATTTGACTATGCTTCTAGATGAAGAAAAACTAACCAAGGCGAACATCCTGCTCCCTTGTGAGAAATATATTTGAACACTGCCACAAAAATGCAATGAGACCATTAGTTCAAAAGGGAACCAGAGAGAGAACAATGTATCTTCCAAAAAAGTGTCAATCAACAGACCTTCAGGTCTCGATGAAGAACAAAGTTGGAATGCAAATATTCAACGGCCATTAGAAGCTGTGTGAACCACTTCAACAGCTTCTGAAAAACAGTAGAGACACGTTAGAAACAGATTACAACATTGGATACTTCTTGAGATACAGCAATGACTCAACAAGTTCATTTCAAGCTGTATACCTCCTCTGGGAATAATGTCTCACCCGATCTCTTAATCAGTTCCGCTCTATCGAGATCAAATATCACAGTGTTAAAATGAAGTATAAAGCATAACGAACTCAAAGACACAGGTAAGATGAGAATTTCTGGCACTTACATGTCTCCTCCTTCACAATACCCCGTTACTATACAAACATAACAACCCTGCATTGGTAGAACAATAAATAGATAATTTCAACAGGAAATAAACCAGTTTCAACATTTTAAGTAATGTTTCTCACCTTTTCAACCCAAGCTTCCTTGAACTCCACGATGAAAGGGTGCTGAATCCTTGCAATTAACGCCATCTAGCAAATTTTACAGCAGAAATTATAACAATTATATCGACAAAGCCTAGAAAGTAGGAACAAAACATCCATCAAAATCTACCTCCTGGTGAGCAGATCTCCTGCACCGTTCGGTCTGCCTTGCAAGCCGAATCTTCTTCAACACATACCTGAAGTAAGGATGAAAGCGACAAAAAAAAACAAAAGTATTACTAGAAGAGGGAAAAAGAACCGGACATGGAAAAAATTGGATGCCAACATGAGAGAGAACCGACCAAGGGGCCGACGACAAGACAATCTCTCACCTTTTCTTTTCCACCTTGTGATTGACTAGTATGGCTGCTCCAAAAGCCCCCCGACCGATCTGCTCCATTATCTCGTACTGATCCATCCGGGACTCCATGGATCCACATGCAGGTAACTAGCAGCTCCTTGACCAATGATCCGGCAACAAATTCCGAGCCCCAGCGATTACCCGCACTGGCACGCTTGCGGCGCGTCCCCTCACCGCGAGAACCAATACATGATTTTTCCTTCTATGATGATCAAATTCTGGATCGAAGTACTCAACTTAATCCCTATTTCACGCAGATTTCTATTCTTCCGCCTCCCTTAGTCGGATTTCCACTTACACAGATCTCATGAAAACAGAAGAAAAAGAATCCTAGAAGCTACATTCCTCACTCAAAGGCAGTTAATGCATCCCCCGGCACAGAGATTCGGGAACACCTCACAGCCATTTCCATCCACTTTCTCCTCGCCAACAGCCGCTCGGACGACCTCCACGAGGTCAAACAAACGCTCATCCGCCAATGCCGGAGATTTCCATCGATATGACCGAGAGAAACACCCGCGTCCCCGCTCCCCAAGGCCGCCCCGCCGGCAGAAGCAGCCTAGGCCTACCCCCAGCGCCGCCACCCCTTCACCACTCCCGCCAGCATTGCCCGAGCGGACGTCCTCCCGCCGGCTCCGCCACTCCGCGACCCGATCACCACTCCCTTCCCCACGCCGCCCACGATCATCCGGCAACCGCCCGGATCGCTCCTCTCCTGCTCCTCCACGCCCGCAGCGCCGCCCGAGGAGTGACCCTTACAGCGTCCTCCAACCTCTCTCTCTCTCTCTCTCTCTCTCTCCTCACGCCTTTTCCACTTGGCGTCCGGCGGCTCCGCTTCTCCCGCTTTGGGCAAGGGAGGAGACCGACATGAGATCGCTTCGGCGAGCTCTTCTCTCTCTCTCTTTCTTCGCCGCCACGAGATCTCCTCCTCCGGTCTTTTTTCGGCTAATTTATAGAAATTTTTTTTCCTACTATTCTCCACCCAACCCCACTCGTCCTCCGCGCTGTGAGTAAAGAGCTCCTGCGAGTACCATCCTTTATTTATTGCCTCCGTAAGGTTAACCAGGTTTTTAACAGCTGGGGTAGCCTTGCCCAGTACGACTATCTCTAATACCGAGTTTTTTTTAACTATATTGGATTTGGGCATTTTTTAACATCAATTTATTTAAGGCAAAATTTGCAATTCTATATGTATATACATGGTTAGATATGCTAATGACATCTAAACGGCCACAATGTTGTCTTCTTTTGTGTGTGTGTCTCTAAAACAGCAAATATATCAGTTTAATAATAAAAAGAATAATAATAACGTAGTCCATTGTGTGTGGGACGTGGAGGCCCCCGCCCCCATCTACTTGTCCTGTTGCATCAAATGTTGTTCTGGGATTGGGAGGTCGAGGCCTCAGGACTCAGGAGTTGGGGGGGTGGGGAACGTGGTGTGTGGGGAGGTCAAGGCGCCACTCCGGGCTCGTGGGGATGTTCAGATGTGCGCCGACAGCGCCAGCTGTGGGAGCTCCCCCGTGGTCGCTCCCGGAACGCCAAGCCGTGGACCGTGGTTCCGGTGTCCCTCCCGAGCACGTTTAACCACGCGCCTCTCCAGCTCTCCTGTCAAAGACGTCCGCCGTTGGACGGAGGAGATGCGATCGTGGTTCTGGTGTTACGCTTTCGATCGGATGCATCCGTGGGGGAGTGGACCGCTTCGCTTGTCGGGCCGGGGGGGGGGGGGGCCTCGCGCGCCAACGTGGTGGGGACCACCCGGCTTCGGATCTCGACGGAAGGGTGGCTGTCGGGAGCCGGGAGCGGTTTTGACGGGCCGAAGGGGCGGGGGAGGCCCATTTGTGGGATGGACGACGGGTCTCGTCCCTTCGGACAATTTGGATCTTTCGGATCTGGACGGAAGGGTGGGCGGCCACCCGGCGGTTACGCGCACTTGGTCTTGCTCGCATGTGCTTTTTTCCTGGACATTTACGCAAACTTATTGTACATTTATAGAAACATCATTACATCAAAGAGCTTGTGGTTCAAATCAGTCATATGATAGAGGAAGGATTTAATTTCGTAAATTAAATTTCCGACGAATTTATATGCATGCCCTTTGCATGTGGTGATGGACGTGAGTAGGAAATTTATTTCTTATAATGAGATATTTATTTCTTATAATGGAACTTTTTGTTCTTGGAATAGCTATTTATATAGGTGAATTTGTTGCAAAGTTTGAATAAAATTTTTTCTTGATTGGAGAGAAAAGAATATTTAACAGATTATCTAAATTATATACGCAGTGGCCAAAAAAGATCCTATTGAAAAAAGGAAGATTAGCTATAGAAAATATACAATTAAGGGTGAGAATAGAAAAACTAATGCATATCTTAAATGCCCAACATGGTTGTAGTCTTTTGCACCTTTGACAGTATTTATCCTTGTGTCCCAGCATATTTGATGCTACCGGATATGCTTATGGCATCTAATCGTGTCAAAAAGGACAGCATTGAACGTTACTGATCATGCCTTCAACATACCTTCTCTTCGTGTTAAATGATGAAGTTTCTTGTGGAGTTAAGTGGGAAAGGGTTTGAGAAGATGACTACATTTTTCTGTGGCCAAGTTGCTCACATATAAAATTAAGCTCTTTTGCACAATGGCATCTCCAATCATAAAGATATATATAATCTTATAATAGGGGGAAAAAAAACATCTTATTTTACTTAGTTGACGTGGGCTAATCACATGCACGTCGCTTTTGAACTAATTAACCCACTCTACCAAATCACATCATACATCGATTGACAAAGCCCCATCCTTAAACTATAGTCCTATTCATCCACACACAAGAAAAAAGTTTGATAATTTCTTCATCGCCCCATCATCATAATCCACAAATTTAAAATTTTTTTAAAAAAAAGCAGTGGGGAGAGAAAGCCAGAGAGAGAATAAAGTAGGTCAACAGTGCATTAGGTACATAAGCAAGTTAGAGGGTCGGCCTCACAAGCTTACAAATTGAGTTATGACCAAATGATATGCTTCACATGTCAGGCATCCCCCCTTGCTAATATTCTAAGTCCATCGCCCACCTCTGTTATCCGGAATAAGAAACCCGGGGGTCGTCCTTTGTGCGTGCTGTAGTATGGGCAGGGACCCCCAGAGGCCACCGGGATGTGATGTGTGATGTTGTTGGCCACCATCTCTCTCTCTCTCTCTCTCTCTCTCTCTCTCCATTGCCCAGTTTTTACATGGTCTTCTATGTATTGGTCGGGCAGGTGTTCGACGAATTGTTCGTTATGGGCGCCGCCGGTTCGTAGTTTTGTTCCAGAAGCCACCATGCGCAGCTTTTCACTGGCCGCGAGAAAGTTGGGGGTGCTGAGCTGCTGCCCGCGCCCTTTTACTGTCGCGGCCCCGGCACGCTGCCGCACGCGACTCGGGACGGCTGATGGGTCTTGGCAAAGTGGATAGGTTTCCATGTTTCGGGGCCTGTAAAAAGAAAGCCATGGCAGGTAGGGTATGTAATCTGCCGGGGAGGAAGCATGTGGCAGGGTAAAAGGAGGTCTGATGTAACATGATTTATGGTTTTGGGTAAGATTGGTTTGGCTTAATATTTACTTGTCCATGCAAGACTCGATGTTAAAGAGATTCCCTCATAGAATATTAGTTTCCGTACGTACAGAAGAAGCCCAAGTTTTGTTTGGAGAGGGTGATGATTGAGCTGCACTTGTTTAGAATACTTGTTTGACAGCAAAATGGGTAGATTTCATTCATATAAAGAGAGAGTGAGTATATAAGAAGACATTTCCACTAGAGAGATGCCAGAGATCAAGTACATAGATACATTAATGGTGGATGGCATTAATGGAGAGACTAAAAAGATCAACAATGCAAAAACATCTTTACAGCCAAGAAAGAAATTAAGGATCATCCGCAACCCCCGAACGGATGGTGAGAGATGGAATCTTCAAGATCCTACCAACACTTTCTCGAAAAAGAGTAAATCTGCACTTCATATTTATAAAAGCAAGGGTAAAATAATTTGGATGAAGCACATATACGAGTGATGTGTTGATGAATCTCGGTATACAAGTTGAACCGTCGACTCCAAAACTCTCAAATTAGAGTCTTCCAAAAGTTGAAAAGTTAGAAACAATTGAAGGTAAAGTTGGCACACTAAAAAACCTCCAATGGCAGCCATAGATTTGAAAAATAAATACAAGCCTAAAAGAAACTTTAGTTAAGCCGTAGAAACTTGATAGATTGACTATCTAGAAACAAAATTGAAGATGGATGTGGAAGGACAAAGAAGAGAAAATTGGAGAAAGAGATGGCTAAGATAAGCGCGAAAAAGATATTCAATAGGGGCCGGCCACAGAGAGAAAAGATTTAGAAGGGCCACCAGTAGAGGATGGTGATGCGGGGGAAGGGGATTGATTGAGAACGGCACGGTGCGGAGTAAGATAGAGGTCATGGGGTCAATTGGCGGAGACACATGATATACGGGTGAAGGGAACAAGGGGAGGCCATAATAGGTCATCATAACCATGGGAGACAAAGAGAAACATAGTAGAGGATGAGGAATCGCACAAGGGGAAGGTAGAGGAGAATTGGAAGAAACGATCAAAGGAGGCTGAAGGGAATAAGAAGGGGGTGGATGGGGGGAGAGTGCCTAACGGCATCGCTCCCCCCACCCCACGAATTCGCCATCTAGAGGCAGCACTTGATCCGTTGAATGTGGCGACGAGGCTATCGGAAGACCGACAATGAAAAATGCAATGGGTTTGGGGACATTTCGTCGAAGGCGAGTGAGATCCAACGTCAAACTCTACTAGAGTTCTCCTTACTTGTTTAGAATATTAGCTTGTGCATAATAGTGATATTTATTGCTCGTTTACGAGGAGTACAGAAAGTGAGATAGATTGATCAATGTTAATTTTGATTAACTCATATTACTATTGCAAATAATGGTGTGATAGTTCGGCGACGCTATGACCACATTAGTGGTAATCTATGTCATATGTTTAGTCGCCAAGTTACTATTCATATGGCAGTAATATAGATCAATAAAGAGTGAGATCCTTATTTATAATTAAGAAGTAATAGCAAATACTGCTCTTATATATATAGATGAAAATATAGATAATAAAATTTAGAAGTAAGATTATCACTTTTTGCATATCTTGTGCTCTTATTTGTCTCTCTAAGAATATATTGAACCCCATTTCCATTGATGGTGACTGGAAGAAAAATATGGGGAAATGTAGCTCTCAGCGTATGAGTGTCGGATCCTGTCCACTTAACACTTAACTATTGGAATTAGCCTGCCCCCAAACACAATCTTAGTAAACAAAACAACATTCTTATGATTAGCACACAAAGCTATTCAAGTAGCTTTATTAATGTAATATAAAATTTTATTGTAGTTTCCTTATGGCCATCCAACAACATATCACCACCACCATGCATGTGTCTTCGTCATCGATCCCATTATCTAACGATAATCCCTGCACAGTGGTTAGCACATACGGATGCGGTTAGCATGTCATATCGGCTAACGTCTGCACTGTGCCCCACGGACTCCTCATGGCTTTGTGCGTCCACGACTAATGATGGCGTACCTCTGAGCACATCATACATGTTTGAGAGCATCTTGTTGTTAGAGGTACGTTAGCGTGTCACGCAGGAGAAACTAACGTGACATACTATATATTTGGGATCATTTTATCTTTAAAAACAAAATAATTATCTTAATAATGTTTAACTATATTTGTAGAGGAGAAGATTTAATCCTATATCGGGAGAGAGTGAAAAGAAGTGTATGTTTAAAAAGACACTTAATCTTCTGAAGAGACGTGATTTAAGTGTGCCTCCCAAGAGGTATTGTCCCCATGCTTGGGGTTTTGTCCTTTAAAAGGGCCTCTTGGGAGAAGAGGTGAGACTCTTGCTGATAAGCACACACTTGTTCTCACTATCTTTCAATGTGGGACTAAAGAATACCTCTACACAGCCCCCCCAGTGAGGATAAGGGTGTGCGGTCTCATGAAGATGAGACGCTCGGGTAGGGCGCATGGCCTCTTGTTCGTTCCCACAGACGGCGCCAAATGTAGTGGTACGATCCTGTTTGGGCCTGAGCCAAACGGGCCTCCACTAGAATGAGAGAGGAAGGACGATTGCTGGTGAGGGCGAAGAGAACCTGCAAAACCAGAATGGGATCAGAGGCCCGGTGAAGACCGGGGAAACCCTCCGATGCCTAAGTCAGTGGAGAGCTTGTAAGGCAGGGGGTTTCGGAATGCGAGAGTGTGTTCGCGAGGGGAAGAGGGCGTACCGTTGCATGGTACTGCACCTGTGCCTTTATAGGCGTTGGTGCAGAGGCCAACGTGCGTAACGTTGGGCAGATCGTGCCTGAAGAGGCGCCTTGACGCACGCGCGTAACGGGAGGAGTTATGACTCCGATGCCCGTTGGGCTGCCAGGCAGTTCACGCCACTTGATGGGGGAGAACGTGGCCTGAGGCGGTTACAACCGTTCTGGAAGCCAGAGAGCCTGCTCGGAACCCTTTGGAAATGCTTTCCGAGCAGGTGACCCTCGTGGGGGATCGAACATGCTGTTCGGTAACATCGAGGGTAGTCTCATGGAGCGAGATCACTGTTCTGGCTCGGGAGCTGTTCATAGCTGTTCGGCAAGGGAAGGCGGCTGATCTGCTCGGAGGTACCCCGTATCGGAACCTGATAGCTTCCGATCACGGGAGTCACACAATGGAGGTCTTCGAGCCATCCT
Organism: Colocasia esculenta; assembly: GCA_014218235.1. NCBI lineage: Eukaryota > Viridiplantae > Streptophyta > Magnoliopsida > Alismatales > Araceae > Colocasia > Colocasia esculenta. The sequence goes on along the minus strand of CM024755.1, from coordinate 11,003,599 downwards.
GGAGAGGGCGTGCTCTTCGATGACGGTGCCACACGGGTTGACGGGACACGAATGGGCCGTAATGAGCCACCACGGGCCTAGGTGACCAGACTTGGCCACCACATCCTCTGCTCAAAAAAATCTTTTTTCAAAGAAAAATGATAAAATTTTGAAGAGGGGACAATATTTTTTGGGAGACATGCGCATACAAAATGTTCATGCCTCTTCAATGTGCCGTCTATGGGAAACGAGAGAAAAAGTTATGGGCCCTCCTGAGCAACCAAGCGATTGAACGCCGATATGTCTAAGTGAGAGGTCGGTTGTGAGCCCAGAACTCCCGGATGACTGATCGACTGATCGATCGAAAGCTCGAGTGAAATGACAGGTTATGTGCCTTCTACTGTACATCTTTTATCTTCACTAAAAAAGGGGCACTCTTATTTTCACCAAAGGGGGACTGTGTAGAGAGATGATTTAGTCTTAGAAAGAGTGAGAATAAATATGTGCTTAAAAAAATACTAGAGTCTTTCTCCTAAAATTTTTTTTATAGAGAAAATGACAAACTCAAAGAAGGGACAATATCTCTTAGGGGCGCATGCACACAAAATTTTCATGTCTTTTCAATGTTATTTTTATAAAGGTTTTTTTAACCTCACGACAGGGATGGCCGTATCGATGCGGTTTGGCCATGCCGCACTGTATCTGACAAAAGTTGATACCAAGTACGGTCGGCACACTCACACTCCCCCCTCACGCTTCTTCCCCGTCTCTCGCATTCCCTGTCTCTCTCTCCGACTTGCCGCTGTGCCATGGGGAGGAGCCCCCACCATCGTCGCCGCATTGCACCGTCGACGTCGTCACCTCTGCACTGCACCGTCGACGCCCTCGCTGTTGCACTGCACTGTCGATGCCCTCGCCACCGCCGTGCTGCACCGCTCTCACTACTTACTGCCGCGGAAGGGGAGGGTTCGATCAAAGAGGGAGGGGGTTGGGGGGGGGGGCGAGACAGGTGAGAGGAGAGGGCTGGGGGGGGGGGGGGGCTGGACCCAAAAGGTGGGGTGTGGGGGGGGTGGTAAACGGAGGAGGGAGAGGGGGCGAGATGGTGGAGGGGAGGAGACAGACAAAAGGGAGGGAAGGGTGGGGCTAGACGAAGGAGGCGGAGGGGAGAGACAGCAGTGAGAGAGGGGACTAGGGGGCGAGACGGAGGAGGGGGCGGGGGTGGTGAGAAGAGATGGAGGGGGGTCGTCACGGTACGTATAGTGTATTGTATCGACCCAAAAAAAATTTGATCGATGCAATACATCAGTACGATGAATCCTGCCTCACGGGGGAGAGCACAAGTTTGAATGTCCCCGAATATTTTTTCTTAATTAGAAGCTTTCTTGGTACTAGACGCGTTTAACTTGTTCATATGACTAACGTGGGAGTAAAGTTCTTTCGGGACATCTTCACAATTATTCTAATAACTTTTAATTGTATTTATTTTATAAAGTTCTTTTCCGGGGGCACAAGAGTTTGAATATTCTCGAATATATATAATAATTCTTCTTAGTTGGAATTTTTGTCTTAGCACTAGATGCAATTAACTTGTTAATATGACTACCGTGGGACTAATGTTCGTCATGGATATTTTCGATCTTAAAAGAGAGAATTTGATTGGACAAACGTGTATAAGTAATATGAGATTTGCACCCTACTGTCAAGGATTATAAAAAGAATGCTAGCTGCACGTCTAGCAAATTACTGGCTGGCGCATAGGCATGCATGCCTCATCCAATAGTAGCATTTATATTCTTGTATTATTTTTCATAAAAGTTATTCATCACTCATAACATATTTTTCATCATCTGTAATGTTAAAAGTTATAAACAACAAATTAAAGATGACAGATAATTTTAATATGTAAAGGTTATTAACTTATTTATCTCTCTTAATTAATTATCTATCACTTTTAACACTAATAATGATAAATAGGTGTTAAGAATAACAAATAATTAATTAAAAAAGATGAATAACTTTTATATTGAGAATATGGATCAGTATAAAAGAATAGTGTAGTCTAATGATGTTTAAGACAAGTAATAAAATGGACGATGAGTAAATATTTCTCAAATTTATAATTATCGAACCACTCCTCCTTAATTAGGTGAACTTCCATTCACCACCCTAGAAAATACATCTGAGTGATCCCCCAACTATATATGCTAGAGATACATAATGGGATTTTTAAGGCTTATATAGTTACCTTTGCATCTTTGCTTCATCATTTGAGCATCTTAATTTTAGCCTGGCTCCTTGATGTTTTGATATGGAAATGTGTATGACCAACTAGGAAGAAGCTTCTACCAAAATCTAATGGGTGGGTGGTTCACCCTTCACCTTCCTCTTGTTGAGAGCGCACCAATGTACGGCTGACATATTAGTCAATTGCAATGGACCTACCATACTTGGAATCTGTATACATTCCCCCCCCCCCCCCCCCCCCCTCTTATGATATCGAGTTGGACACCAATGGAGAGTCACATTCCACCTAATTAATGGGGAGGTTTGTCTCAAGGGTTTAAGTGGTTTGTCGTGGTTGTTGCTACCAACTTCTGCTTCCAAACCATGTTTTAGGTGTGTTTCATCCAATTTGATATCTCTAATCAGGTCCTAACTATTTGATTCCTAGTGGCTTAGGAGGTAAGGTTAGGTTAGTGTCACCTTGTATCCTTCTAAGTGTGTAATAAATAAAAAACTATCCACAACTTTAAGAGTTCATTTGAGTGAGAGAGATGTTCTCTTAAATAAGTCACATATTCGCATGAGAGTAAAGCATTCATTATAGAAAAACCCAGTACCTATATTAAGGGTAAAAAATCTCAATATTTTTTTAAAGAAACACTTATTACTAGACGGTAGAAAAGTATTGTTAGATCTCCTACCCATCCTCAAATTGAGCCGATATCATCTCGGCAGATGGATAAGCATAGATCGGACCCACTTTTCAACTATCTTGCCTTTCCAAATTCCAAGGATTAGAACACCGAGCAACGGACTATAGAGTTCATAATAGCTCAGTCCCACCACATTTGGAAAGCAAGATTTCTACCTCTTCCACTTTTGGTTAGTGTGTGTTTTGGGTTCCGTCACGCTTGGTAGAGACGAGATCCACTTTAAAATCTGAAAATAATCGTAAATTAAGTGTTTGAGGCGACTGGCGAGTCCCTGAACGCATCTACGCAATCTTAGCCTTGAATGCATCAACTTGGGATGACAAGCTTCAATGGTTTGTCCGACTGTGAAAGCCGAGGTGTTTGATTGGGTTGTCAAACCCCTATTGAGTAGTCATGTATTCTATAATGCATTGGTCAACCGTCAGATGTTTGACTCTAAGCGATAGGTGGTAGCCCTCATGGATTAGAACACTGCTGGTCAGATGGACACGTTTGTTAGTGCATTGGTCACGCTTATTGGGTGTCAGATAGATCTGACAACTAAAAGCATTAGAGTAGAGTGACGCATTCTGAATACGTTAGCCTACACAGATGTGCCTCTAATTAGTCACGTCATTGCGCATCAATATATTTAAGCTGTCGACTCTTTATATAGGGACTGCAATCCGACTTCACGCGTTTACTCCTTAATCTCCCTCATCAAGCTTGCACATCCTCTCCTTCCGATGGATGATGACGGTTGGTGGACAAGGATAATGATGGCATGGTGTTCGACCTCGAGTAGTGGTGGTGGTGGACGAGGTGGTGGCAATGAGAAGGAGGTGGCCGACCTTCAAGAGGGCCCCAATGGATTTGGCTGCTCTATTTGAGTAGGATAACTTTCCATTACATTCCAAACTCATATTCTCGAGGTTTTCTATGCTAAAAGCATAGTTAGGGAAGAGATTTCTCTTGATTTCTCATGATTTTTGGAAAATGCATGTGTATGAATGCGTGAGAGATGCTCTCCCCTTTCTCTACCCCTCCTCTTTTGTATTTCCCCTACGAAATTGAGCATTTTTAGTGTTGAGTCTTGGGGTTGCCAGAATAGAGCAAGCTCTGTTTAGACCCCATGTATAAACGCATTAGCCATATATGACCCATTCCGAATGTTCCATATTGACCTGCCCCCATCTATGTCCCATTTTTCCAAAAGTCCATTTAAGTCGAGTCTAGTCACATCATAAGTAGGTGACATGTTTTGAATGCGTCACCTGAGGATGACACATTCTTGGTTACTTTTTTAGGATTTCTTAAGACGAGTCTGGAGACATTGTTTTGGCTGCATGTAATGCACTCTTATAGAGGCATCAGTGTCCCCTGACACGTTTTGAGTTAGAGACCTAGTAGGATTGACCTTTTGATCCCTGAGGTTTTCGAGAGGATCTACTATCGGGAAGTTTTTTCAGGTTTTACAGACACGTCATAGGGTATTGACGCATTATGAAGGCATCAACGTAGCTTGACGCATTAAGGTTGTTAGCGAGTGTGTTTTGTGTTGCCTTTCTAGGCAATTTTCTATGCGTTTAGTGTAACAACCTTAGACTCTCTACCCAAAAGGGATCCGAACCCAACATCATCACCTACAAGCATGAAGATTCGGAAGGTTCCCAACAGTCTAAAGAGATTAACAAGTAGCTAAAGTAAATACGATAGGAAATGAAATTGCATTATTAAAGATATGTTGTCCCAATTTACAATATAAGTACAAAATTAAGTACATTTTCTTAAGGGGTATATCCCGAGAATGTATAGAAAGAGAACTAATGTTGTACATAGGACGTATCCACGCCAAACCACTAGTCAAGGTGTAAGACCTGGCCCTCTTGGGCCATTGGCCCTATCCTCAGGGTCACGACAGGCACCCTGGTCGTGACATGGTCGCGCCAAGGGTGTAACGCCCCGACGCGAAATATCGGAGCGGGATTACAGTTATTAAATAGTACAAAGCGAGAATAAATAACAAACCATTGCAGAAATGGATATAATACCAAACAACCTCATATTTCATCAATAATCCATCAACTCCATTACAATCACTAATGTTTCATCAAACTTCAAAATCTGTCTATTACATCAACGTATCAGAGCCAAAACTAGGGCCCAGAGTACTTTATTCAAAATCAACTAATACATAAATGACTATCTGATTCACTAACTCATAACTATACTAACTGACTACTACTGGAAAGCCTTGGTTGCTGGAAAGGGGTCACTCCTGAGCATCATCCTCAGTCTCGTCCTCGTAAGTGTGGTCATCGTCATACTCGCCTGAAACACATTAAATAAAAATGCAGGATGAGCGAATAACGCTCAGTAGGACTTAATATCTCATGTAAACAAGCAGGCTTAAAGTGTTTAACCTTTTATCAAGCAGGATAACTAAGAGGAACGAGAAAGTACGAGAACGATCATGTATAGTCGTGCCAATAAGTTCACAAGACAAGAATACCTCCATAGGTAACAAATACAAAAGATTTGGCCATATTTCAAGTTAACAAGTAATTGCACAGCAGTGCACAAGTCACGATAGCAAGTAAAGCAAGTAACATGCATTTGGTCGATCATCTTATCAACCACAAGTCAAGTATCATGTACAGGAATGTTTGTGAATTGTCTTAGATCAATCTTGCGCGTCATGCGTTTGGTGTATGCCATCACCTGACCATTAGACCCTCGCGAGTTAAAGCCTTTCGGGTGCTCCTCCCAAGGACCAGATCGGGTCCTTATAATGTTGCCTAGCATAGTCATGTTTTTTTTTATCTTAGACAATCGCAAAATGGCCAAGAGAGTACCAAGAATAGATGAGAGTAGTAGATGAACTAGACGAGAGTGTAGAGAGAACGTGAACAGATGAGAGTATCGAGATAGTAGATGAGATAGGGACATATATGTAAAATGACGAGAAACACGCGATAGTAACGGTTGCACGGCACCAAGTCAGGTACCGGTAGTCTGGTGGAAGTCACAACCGCCCACTAGCCGTGCTATGAACACATGCTAGATGGTCCAGCATGATCGCAAGATAAGGAGAGAACACTAAGGCCATGGATCGTACTGATCCCTAAGGTGTAACGGGTTTTAGGGTACAACCAGCTCGTTGACTAAGGACGTGCGCCAAAGCCAAGAAGACTTACGGAGGTCTTGACAATGATTCCCTAGTCCAGTCGAGAGTATTCCCGGTGGAGAGGTGGTCCAAGTCAAGGGAAAGTGTGTAGAAAATGGGTCCGTCGTGCCTCGAGTGCTCGAAGGCCGAGGGAAAACGGTAACGGTAGATAAAATGCGCGAGTCAAAACGGAAACAATTGTATTTAACAAAATAGGGTAATTTAGTCATTTATTTCGCTAATTTACCGAATACATTATTGCAAAATTTATCAAGGTCAAATGGTAATTTACAATGTTATGTGTGTGCAAGTGTAAAGAAATCTTGAGGATATGACAAGTCGTGCTCACGGCTTTTAAATTAATAAGAATTATTTAAATATTATTAAATAAAAATATTCAGGTTGATTATTAAGCTTAACAGTACATGGTTTAACTTGTATAAGGGTTATATGACAAATAAGACAGGGGTATATGCATAATATAAGGTTCTGGCCGAAATTTAAAGAAGGCGATGGGGGTTCCAGTCGCTATCATGTCGCGACGGGGCGCATGGGCGCGTTAAGCAGCGTATCGCGACGGGGTCTCCTGTCGCGGTTCAGGTCGTGGTGGTGCGGCCTGGCGCGACAGGCGAACCGGCCGGCCTGGCCCGATTCGGGTTTGGGAACGGGCGGCGAGCCCCGTCAAGTTCATGACGCGGCCTGAAGGCCTACCGCGACACTCCTGTTATCGCGGCGTATCGCACCGTCGCGATAACACGGGCGGTCCAGTTTTTCCCCTTTTTCTCTGGGTAGACCCTTCTTGACACAGGGTCAATCTAAATTCAGTATAAATCGCACGGTGACCCAAAAAGCACAAAACCAGTTTTAAACGAAAGTAAACATGTATATCTATCAACATGCACGATTAATTTGAAAATAGACAAGGTTTAGACATGCATTGATCAGGCTACTTTTTGGTGACCTAAACAGACGTAGTCAGGATTCAATGAATTAATTAGAGATGTATACATGATGAAAAATTCTGAAACTAGCGGCGTTTGAAATCTAACATGTAGTAGTATTTATGATAATTTTATAATGGAACAATGTCAAGTTTGCACGAAGTTAAAAAGGAAACAAGGAGGGTCGAGTGCACAGGTCTGATAGATATTCAAAGATTTAATTCTCCCTCATGGGAGATCGAAATCAAGCAAGATCAGAGGCGTTTGAAAGATCATAAGAAGTAGTATGTCTGAGAATTTTATCAAGGCATGAGAGCAAGTACACGTTGGGGATTATAGAAAACACAAGATCTCAGTTCATGGTAACAGCAGGACTTCATGAATTAAATTCGTCCAAATGGATGAACGAAATACCACGAAACCATAGGGCTTTTGAAGAGGTACATGAAGGCTACCTAGGGTAATTATTTCACGATTTTAGCTTGAGAGATTGCCTACCTTTCGTGGAAGAGATGAAAACCCTAGTTTGGTGACGAAAATGGAAAACCCTTTTTGCTCCAAGCCTTCTCCTTCCTTGCTCTTTGGTCTCCAGCTCTTCTCCTCGTTCTCCAGGGTTCCAGCCACGAAAATGGGTTGCTAGGGATGAAGTTTGAGGTGTTTAAGCTTGCTATTAGAGTCCATTCAACTCCAAACTCTTCTCTCCTCCTTAAATTACGAAAATTCATATTAAATACCTATTTTTTCACCATTTATCCTCTTAATGGATAGGGAAGAGAGCTAATTTCGTGGTCAAAGGGTTAGGATATGGGTATGACTCCTTTTTAGGATATATATGGGTTATTTAACATTTATCTTAACCCTTTACTATTTATTTAATTAATTAGATACGAATTTAGCCTATTTACCTCTCATCCCATGATGGGCTATCCTTATTTGGGCCCATTCTATTGGGTTTGGGTTATTAGAGTAACCCACTAATAATTTAGCTTAATGGGTATTGCAATAATTCCCTTTTATTCTAATTGAATTAATTTATCTCATATATTAATTAATAAAATTTTATTTTTCTTGATTTTAAAAATCAAGGGTGCTACATCCTCCCCCTCTTAAAAAGAATTTGGTCCCCAAATTCATGTAATCGTAAGAGGAAGAATGTCTTACTGAATTGATCCGGATAATTTCGTCGCATGGTTGCTTCGGGCTCCCAAGTTGCCTCTTCGACTTCATGGTTTCTCCATAATACCTTCACCACGGGTATAGACCGATTCCGAAGCTGTTGCATCTTCTTGTCCAAAATTTTTTCTGACCTTTCTTCATAGGTCATATCCTTATTCAGAATAATGTCATCATAGCTGATTACGTGTGACGGATCATATACGTATTTCCTCAGCATGGATACATGGAAAATATTGTGTGCTGTCGAGAACTGGGGAGGTAGTGCTAGACGGTATGCTACCTCACCAACCCTGTCCAATACCTCGAATGGACCTATGAATCTTGGTCTTAACTTGCCTTTCATCCCAAACCTTTGAAATTCTCGAGTCGGGGAAACTTTGAGCATCACATGATTTCCGGCTTGAAATTCCAAGTCTCTTCTTCTTTTGTCTGCATAGCTCTTTTGCCTGGACTGAGCTATCTTAATTCTGTCTCTGATAATCTGTATGTCCCTGCTAGTATTCTGCACCATATCTGGTCCTAGTCATTGCTGCTCACCTACTTCATTCCAGCATACTGGCGATCTGCAACTTCTGCCATATAGTGCTTCAAATGGTGCCATCTTGATGCTGGCCTGATAACTATTGTTGTAGGTGAAATCAATTAGTGACAGCTATTCGTTCCAATATCCCTCAAAGTCTATAGCACAGGCTCGCATCATGTCTTCTACTATCTGATTTGTCCTTTCAGTCTGTCCGTCCGTCTGTGGGTGGAAAGCTGTGCTAAAGTTGAGCTTTGTGCCTAGGGCAGTCTGAAGTCCCTTCCAGAATCTAGAAGTGAACCTAGGGTCACGATCTGAGACAATGGATACTGGAACTCCATGTAGTCTGACTATTTCTTTCACATACAAAGCTGCAAGCACATCAACACTCCAGGTACTTCGAATTGCTAGAAAGTGTGCAGACTTTGTCAGTCTATCCACAATGACCCAAATAGCATTTAATCCACCACGAGTTCGGGGTAAACCCATGATGAAATCCATTCCGATGCTTTCCCACTTCCATTCAGGTATGTCCAGGGGCCTGAGTACACCCGCAGGACGACGGTGTTCTGCTTTTACCTGCTGACAAGTGAGGCAGTGCGCTGCATGCTCAGCCACCTCACGCTTCATGTTTGGCCACCAAAATGACCTTTTCATGTCTTGGTACATCTTGGTTGCACCTGGATGTATTGTGTACTTGGTCTTGTGGGCTTCATCCATCAGTTTCCTTTTCAGCTCTTCATTGTCAGGCACACATGTCCTGGCTTGGAATAAAATTCTTCCATCTTCAGCGATGGAGAAGTCTGGCTTGTCAGCTATGGTTTCCCTGACTCGGACTAGAAATGGATCATTTTCTTATTGCTCTTTGATCTCGACAAGTATATCGGGTTGAGCTCTTAAATTGGCAACTATCATTTTATCACTACTCTTTTCAATATTCAGATCTAGACTGGCGAATTGCTCTAACAATTGCATCTCGCCCATGACTAAACATGATAATGAAGCTACTGGCTTCCTACTAAGTGCATCAGCTACTGCATTACCTTTGCCTGGGTGATATTGAATATTGAAATCAAAATCCTTCAGATACTCCAGCCATCTCCTTTGACGCATATTGAGCTCCTTCTGAGAAAATAAATACTTCAAGCTCTTGTGGTCGGAGTAAACAATGAATTGTTCCCCATACAAGTAATGCCTCCAAATTTTGAGTGCAAACACTACTGCAACCAATTCTAAATCATGGACAGGGTAGTTAACCTCATGTTGCTTCAATTGCCTTGAAGAATATGCTATCACCTTTTCATTTTGCATCAACACGCAGCCTAAACCGATTCCAGATGCATCAGTGTAGACTGAGAATCCTGCGCCCTCAACTAATAATGCAAGGACAGGTGCAGATGTCAACAATTGCTTGAGTGTCTGAAAGCTCTTCTCGCACTCCTTGCTCTAGACATATGGGTTCTCCTTCCGCGTAAGACGCGTAAGAGGTACAGCTATCTTGGAGAAGTCTTTTATGAACCGTCTGTAGTATCCAGCCAGTCCAAGAAAACTTCTTATCTCAGTGACATTGGTTGGCCTTTCCCAGTTGAGCACGGCTTCTACCTTGGAAGGGTCGACCGCGATACCATCCTTGGATATGACATGACCCAGAAATGACACCTCCTCGAGCCAGAATTCACACTTGCTCAATTTGGCGTAGAGTAGATTGTCCCGCAAGATTTGCAGAGCGATCCTCAGATGCTCCTCGTGCTCTTCTTGGTCTTGGAGTATATGAGAATATCATCAATGAATACCACGACGAACTTGTCGAGGTAGGGTCGGTAGATGCTGTTCATTAATTGCATAAAAGCTGCAGGAGCATTGGTTAGTCCAAAAGGCATGACTACAAATTCGTAATGACCGTACCTGCTCCTGAAAGCTGTCTTGTAGATATCTGCATCTTGAATCCTCATCTGATGATATCCCGATCTAAGGTCAATCTTAGAAAAATATTCAGCTCCTGATATCTGATCAAATAATTCATCGACACGCGGCAGGGGGTACTTGTTCTTGATAGTGAGACTGTTCAACTGCCTGTAATCGATGCATAACCTCATAGATCCGTCCTTCTTCTTGACGAACAACACTGGTGCTCCCCAAGGAGAAGTACTCGGCCTAATAAAACCCTTTTCTAGAAGTTCCATCAGTTGTTCTTTCAACTCTTTCAATTCAGCAGGGGACATCCTGTAGGGTTGACGTGAAACCGGTGCAGCTCCAGGTGTGAGATCAATTGAGAAATTCACATCTCTCTCAGGTGGAATGCCTGGTAGCTCATCGGGAAACACATCAGGGTATTCTTGCACTATGTGGATGTCTGATATTTTAACTGCTTTATTTTCAACTACGATGGCGGCAAGAAACGCCATACTCCCTTTCCTTATCATGTTATGTGCCTTTATAGCAGAGACGAGGGACAAGTGTTGCTTGTGCCTATGTCCTGTGAAGATTAGATTAGGGAATTCATTAAAAGAAATTTTCCCTCTTCTACAATCCACGATAGCCTCATACGTGGATAGCCAATCGGCTCCCAGAATAACGTCGTAGCCCTCCATGGGCATACAGATTAGATCGCCTCTAAGATTGAGTTCACCAATCTTCACATCGGCTAAGGGAAAATACTTGTTCAGTTGGGCCTTCTCCCCTAGTGGTGTTGTGACAGGTAGTGTGAAACCCATAGGTGCAGGTTTCTCCTTTAATGTGTCAGCAAATGCTTGCGATATAAATGAATGTGTGGCACCAGTATCGAATAAAACAAATACTGATTGCGAAAAGATTGGCAAAGTACATTCAACAACTCCACCTTCCTCGGTGGTCTCAACCTCTTGCAAGGCCTGCAGTCTGCCTGGTTTCTTCTGTCCCATAGGACGCTTCTCTTTCTCTTGCTCCTTCAGCACAGGGCATTCGGAAATGCGGTGATTGCGATTTCCGCAACGCAGGCAGGCGCCTACTTTTCTCCAGCACTCAGCGGCAGTGTGACCAGGCTTGTCACAATGCTCACAGTTGGTCTTGTTGGTGTTTGGAGGAGTAGGTATCTTGGGCTTTCTTTTCTGGCTTGTCCCTCCAGTAATGTTGAACGGACGCTTTTTGACATTTGTGGGCTTGCTGGAGGAACCGGATGCTGGTTCCTTCTTGACTAATATCCCCTTGATGCGATCAGTCAGATCAGTCGCATCTTCTAGTAACTGAGCCTTCTTGACCATTTCAGCATATGTCTGAATGTCCATGGGTGCAAGTTGAGTAATATAAGAAGGCTTAAGCCCATTGAGGAAACGTCTTGCTTTCATCTTTTCGGTGCTGACCAGGTGGTTGGCATAGCGTGCCAATCGGGAGAATTGCGCTTCATATTCAGCGACAATAAGGTGCCTCTGCTTCAGTGCAGCAAATTCTGAGGCTTTTCTCTCCTGGACTCTTTCAGAGAAATACTTGGAGTTGAAATGCTCCTTGAATTCCACCCAGGTAAACTGTGAATCTGCCCTGGTGGCTTCCACAGATTCCCACCACGCACGGGCGTCCCGTTCAAGCTGAAATGTTGCCAGTAGAAGCTTGTCCCCATCTGCGGACTGCATGACGCGGAAAACACGCTCTGTCTCCTTAAGCCAATTTTCTGCCTCATCGGGATCACTGGTCCCGCTGAATCGGGGTGGATTCAGATTGTGGAAATTCCTGTGTAATTCTCCAGCTCCTCGGTTGTTGTTATTACTGTTGTTTGCTCCAGTAGCCTGAAGTAAAGCCTGGGTAAGCTGCTGGATAGTCTACTGCATGTCACGGAGCTGAGCACGCTCCACTGCCATTGTTTAAGTTCCTTCAAAAGAGAATCTAAAATGTAAGTCATGGGGTTTGCACTAAGTTTGTGCGTGTGTGTATCCATTTTATCTTATTACCCACGGTTCTATCCATCTCACATAGGTATGGAATTTAGACTCTAAGTCAAGGCAGGTCAAACCTAGATCATCCTATACTTAAGAATAACCTAGGCTCTGATACCACAAAACTGTAACGCCCCGACGCGGAATATCGAAGCGGGATTACAGTTATTAAATAGTACAAAGCGAGAATAAATAACAAACCATTGCAGAAATGGATATAATACCAAACAACCTCATATTTCATCAATAATCCATCAACTCCATTACAATCACTAATGTTTCATCAAACTTCAAGATCTGTCTATTACATCAACGTATCAGAGCCAAAACTAGGGCTCAGAGTACTTTATTCAAAATCAACTAATACATAAATGACTATCTGATTCACTAACTCATAACTATACTAACTGACTACTACTGGAAAGCCTTGGTTGCTGGAAAGGGGTCACTCCTGAGCATCATCCTCAGTCCCGTCCTCGTGAGTGTGGTCATCGTCATACTCGCCTGAAACACATTAAATAAAAATGCAGGATGAGCGAATAACGCTCAGTAGGACTTAATATCTCATGTAAACAAGCAGGCTTAAAGTGTTTAACCTTTTATCAAGCAGGATAACTAACAGGAACGAGAAAGTATGAGAACGATCAGGTATAGTCGTGCCAGTAAGTTCACAAGACAAGAATACCTCCATAGGTAACAAGTACAAAAGATTTGGCCATATTTCAAGTTAACAAGTAATTGCACAGCAGTGCACAAGTCACGATAGCAAGTAAAGCAAGTAACATGCATTTGGTCGATCATCTTATCAACCACAAGTCAAGTATCATGTACAGGAATGTTTGTGAATTGTCTTAGATCAATCTTGCGTGTCATGCGTTTGGTGTATGTCATCACCTGACCATTAGACCCTCGCGAGTTAAAGCCTTTCAGGTGCTCCTCCCAAGGACCAGATCGGGCCCTTATAATGTTGCCTAGCATAGTCATGTTTTTTTTATCTTAGACAATCACAAAATGGCCAAGAGAGTACCAAGAATAGATGAGAGTAGTAGATGAACTAGACGAGAGTGTAGAGAGAACGTGAACAGATGAGAGTATTGAGATAGTAGATGAGATAGGGACATATATGTAAAATGATGAGAAACACGCGATAGTAACGGTTGTACGGCACCAAGTCAGGTACCGATAGTCTGGTGGAAGTCACAACCGCCCACTAGCCGTGCTATGAACACATGCTAGATGGTCCAGCATGATCGCAAGATAAGGAGAGAACACCAAGGCCATGGATCGTACTGATCCCTAAGGTGTAACGGGTTTTAGGGTACAACCAGCTCGTTGACTAAGGACGTGCGCCAAAGCCAAGAAGACTTACAGAGGTCTTGACAATGATTCCTAGTCCAGTCGAGAGTATTCCCGGTGGAGAGGTGGTCCAAGTCAAGGGAAAGTGTGTAGAAAATGGGTCCGTCGTGCCTCGAGTGCTCGAAGGCCGAGGGAAAACGATAACGGTAGATAAAATGCGCGAGTCAAAACGGAAACAATTGTATTTAACAAAATAGGGTAATTTAGTCATTTATTTCGCTAATTTACCGAATACATTATTACAAAATTTATCAAGGTCAAATGGCAATTTACAATGTTATGTGTGTGCAAGTGTAAAGAAATCTTGAGGATATGACAAGTCGTGCTCACGGCTTTTAAATTAACAAGAATTATTTAAATATTATTAATAAAAATATTCAGGTCGATTATTAAGCTTAACAGTACATGGTTTAACTTGTATAAGGGTTATATGACAAATAAGACAGGGGTATATGCATAATATAAGGTTCTGTCTGAAATTTAAAGAAGGCGACGGGGGTTCCAGTCGCGATCATGTCGCGACGGGGCGCATGGGCGCGTTAAGCAGCGTATCGCGACGGGGTCTCCTGTCGCGGTTCAGGTCGCGGTGGTGCGGCCTGGCGCGACAGGCGAACCGGCCGGCCTGGCCCGGTTCGGGTTTGGGAACGCGGCGGCGAGGCCCGTCGTGTTCATGACGCGGCCTGAAGGCCTACCGCGACACTCCTGTTATCGCGGCGTATCGCGCCGTCGCGATAACAGGGGCGGTCCAGTTTTTCCCCTTTTTCTCTGGGTAGACCCTTCTTGACACAGGGTGAATTTTTAAACTCAAAAAGCACGAAACCAGTTTTAAACGAAAGTAAACATGTATATCTATCAACATGCACGATTAATTTGAAAATAGACAAGGTTTACACATGCATTGATCAGGCTACTTTTTGGTGACCTAAACAGGCACAGTCAGGATTCAATGAATTAATTAGAGATGTATACATGATGAAAAATTCTGAAACTAGCGGCGTTTGAAATCTAACATGTAGTAGTATTTATGATAATTTTATAATGGAACGATGTCAAGTTTGCACGAGGTTAAAAAGGAAACACGGAGGGTCGAGTGCACAGGTCTGATAGATATTCAAAGATTTAATTCTCCCTCATGGGAGATCGAAATCAAGCAAGATCAGGGGCGTTTGAAAGATCATAAGAAGTAGTATGTCTGAGAATTTTATCAAGGCATGAGAGCAAGTACACGTTGGGGATTATAGAAAACACAAGATCTCAGTTCATGGTAACAGCAGGACTTCATGAATTAAATTCGTCCAAATGGATGAACGAAATACCACGAAACATAGGGCTTTTGAAGAGGTACATGAAGGCTACCTAGGGTAATTATTTCACGATTTTAGCTTGAGAGATTGCCTACCTTTCGTGGAAGAGATGAAAACCCTAGTTTGGTGACGAAAATGGAAAACCTTTTTGCTCAAGCCTTCTCCTTCCTTGCTCTTGGTCTCCAGCTCTTCTCCTCGTTCTCCAGGGTTCCAGCCACGAAAATGGGTTGCTAGGGATGAAGTTTGAGGTGTTTAAGCTTGCTATTAGAGTCCATTCAACTCCAAACTCTTCTCCTCCTTAAATACGAAAATTCATATAAATACCTATTTTTTCACCATTTATCCTCTTAATGGATTGGGAAGAGAGCTAATTTCGTGGTCAAAGGGTTAGGATATGGGTATGACTCCTTTTTAGGATATATATGGGTTATTTAACACTTATCTTAACCCTTTACTATTTATTTAATTAATTAGATACGAATTTAGCCTATTTACCTCTCATCCATGATGGGCTATCCTTATTTGGGCCCATTCTATTGGTTTGGGTTATTAGAGTAACCCACTAATAATTTAGCTTAATGGGTATTGCAATAATTCCCTTTTATTCTAATTGAATTAATTTATCTCATATATTAATTAATAAAATTTTATTTTTCTTGATTTTAAAAATCAAGGGTGCTACAAAGAGAGCCCGTCACGACATGGTTTGTGTGGCGACACACCTTGTCGCGGCGTCTAGTGGCGTCGCAACTACTTTTCTGACAGACTTGCCGCTATCTTGTCTGTCAGAATGGTCGTGTCAAGTGTCAGGTGCGTACAGCGTTGACGCGACCTGGTCAGCCATCGCGTTCTGGTTTCCCGATCTTTGAGGTTTGACCACCTTTTGTGGTCGCGCTAGGGTGGCCGTCGTGACATGGTCGTTGTCGCGTCGGGCCGACCAGTTGCGTCTTGGGGGCCCTCGGTTTAAAATCGAGGCTGCGCCCCATTTCCCCCTCTCGCCCTTTCTCTTCTCCTTCTTCCTTCTTCTTCCTCTCTCGAGCTCCCTTGCGATTCTTCGACGATTCTTGGTGCTCGTATTGAGGTGGTGTCGCCCCGTTCATGCAGAGGACGTGCTCGTGGTGCTTGGAGCGAGGAGGAGGCGGTCATTCCGACGTGAAGGCCCCAACGGGTCAGCTCTACTCTTGGTGGTAGGGACCCTCGTTCTCCTCTCACCCTAGCATGCTCCCCTCCCCCTTGAGATCGTGCTTTTCCCATGGTTTGGGGTGTGGGAGTGTGAGAACCATGCTCGTGGTTGAGTGAGATTTCCATCGAGCGTATATTTTTGTAAATCCTATGTTTGTGGGGTTTTGAGGGTGGTTTGCATTGTCGCGGCGCCCTTGGAGGGCACGTTCTTGTCGCGGTCCGTTGACCCATCGCGTTAAGGTTGTTAACCTGATGGGGTGGTCCGTCGCGTTCTGGGTGTCAGGCGCTTAAGGCACAGGCGGCTACCCCTTCCCCCTCTCTCTCCTCTTCTTCCCTTTCCCCTCTCCTCCTGTGATGGGGGAGCTCCCCTCCGGCGATCTGAGCATGGAGCGGCCGGCGAGCTCGTGCGGAGCGGCGGAGTGGCGTCGTGGAGCGAGGAGGAGGTGGCCATGCATCGTGAAGGCCCTTCGTGGGTTCGGTTCTTTGTAACCGGTAGGGATTTCTTGTGCCCTTCCCGATCTAGGTGGATTGGGAGCCCCTCGGGGTTTATAGATAGCTTTAATGCTTTCCCCATGCTCCCCTCCCCCTTGTGGCGTGTTTGTATGGTTCGTGGGCGGCCCGGGAATGAGGATCTCATTGGTCTGCCTCTCTGTTGGTGTCGCGACGGTTCGACACATCGTGACATCAGAGGAGGCGTCGCCCCAATCAGGCGCGACCTTATCGCGACGCGGTTGGCGGTCGCGATAAGGCTGTCGCGCTGCGCTTCCTGGTCGCGACAGGATTGCTATCGCAGTACATTTTCGGGTCGCGACAGGGTTTCTGTCGCGACTCCTTGCCCAGTCGCAATAAGGGCTGTCGCGGTGCCCTTCCCTATCGCGATGGTGTCGCGACGGCCTTAGGGGTCGCGACAGTACCTGTGTTGCCTCGGGTGCTTCTGTGGGCCCGGTTGTGTGGCGGCGTGTGCCCCAGGGCAGGCCTTGCCCTTAGGACCTTCTAGTAGGGAACGCGATTGGTTGCCTCCCTACGTTCAGTGACCGAAGGTGACACCTTCGTGGCTGTGTCCTGGCAGTGGTGCCAGGAGGGTCGCGTCTGGCTAATAATCGGTTGGTAGGCGGTCCATTGATTATTAGCAGTGCGACGAGTTTCCATGTTGCTGGTAGTGTTCTGAGGCTCCGGCTTTTCCGTGCGTGTTTGGTTGGCCGATAGCCCTCCTGGGGGTCTGTGCATGCCTCGTGCTCGCTGGACTTGTCGTGTGCTACAAGGCAGCGGTTCGCGCGTGGTTCTGTTGTGCTGCCCCACCTGTTCGCTCGGTGCTCGGCACTTAAGGGCTTGTCCCCGACCTGAGAGGTTGTTACCGTTACCTGGGACCCCCATCCTCGGGAGCCTGTTGAGGGAGCACTCTGGGCTACGAGCGTGCTGCGAGTTGATAGCCTAGTGTGGCGGACTCTGGAGCTGAGGGGAAAACGGTGGTTTGGGGCAACGGTGCTGAGTCGTTTGTAGAGCTCTCTTGTCTGGGGCGGGACGCCGAGGTCGTCGAGGTGGTTCTCTTCCCGGTACGGCCTAGACAGTCCCTTGTCTCACTGCCTCTCTCTACGTTGGTTCCGGAGCCACGTAGTGGTGCCAGGCGTGGGGCCGCAGCTTGGCCAGGCTGCGGTGTTGCGTGTGGTGTGTGTTCTTGGCGGCTCTGTCTCACCCTTCCGCGGGGGCGGAGGCAGGAGCTAGGCTAGCGAGCAGAGCGTGTGGACTACGGGTCCCCCTCTTGGCTGCTAGCGGCGGTGGCTTGGTTGCTATTGTTGTGACGGCATTTCCTTACGACGTTTCCAAGTGTTATCCGTTGCCCTAGCGTGCACAGCAGTTATAGCCTGGCCGTGCCTAGTTTCCGTGGGCGTCGTTGGTCTGGCCGTGGGCAGACTCGTGCTTCTGGTGGTTCCCACTCGGTTTCCTCTCGGTACCGTAGTTCCGTTCTTGGGTGCCAGTCCGCAGTGGCACCGGCGTGTATGGCTTCCCGACCTTGCGGTGTATCAGGGGTCCGGGGTGGTTCTGCTTGTGGGCCCTCGACCCTGTGGAGGTCTGAGGTGGCCGTGCTTGCAGTGAGACGTCGTTCTCACCTGGTTGTAACGTGATCTCGGTAGGTGTGCCGAGGGTTGCTTCCGCTCTGTGCCCGACTCCGTTGGTTTTTGCGGGAGTCGTGTGTGGCCTGACCTCGGTTGGTGGTCGTGGCGCCGTGTTGTTCTCTTCCGCTGCTTAGTAGTACTATGCTGTAGGTGTTACTCGCTTTACAACTTTCTAGTGTAGTTTACCGTTTTCGGAGTTCCTGCTGCTCTGGCCGGTGAGGGACTGGTAATCCCTACTGGGCCTTGTTTGTGAGGCTCACCCCCCCTACTTCCTTCAGCTAGGGGCTCGTCGTCGCGGGAGCTTGGTGTCGGACAAGTTGCGGAGGCGGATGTGGCGCCGTGTTGTTGTCAGCAGTAGTGAGAGCGAGTGTTGTGAGCTCTTGTAGCCTGAGTGAGCAGAGAGTTGTGTTTTGAAAGTTCTCGGGGTATGCCCCTTAAGGACTGCACCTTTCTTCTGGTACCTGTGCTTTTGCTTGGGACGCGCTGTACAGACCCTTGTATATTGTACATATTGTTATAGTTATTCGAATTCATTGCATATCTCACTAGACTATTTATTCTAACCCTTCCAGATCTTCGAATCTGTGGGTGGCGGCGCGACCCTCGGGGCCCCTGGCGTGGGTCTGGGAGGTCGGATCGTTACATGTGGTATATTTGTATCGTGTTTTGGGGTGGTCTCCGGGAGGACTGCACTGGAAACCCCCTTGGCTGAGACTACAGCAGAGACAGGTAGGTCTTGTGAAGTTCCGTGTTTTTGTGGATTCTTCACCGTTTCCGCTTCTTACAGTACCCATGGCACCGGTACTAGTTCCCTAGTACGATCCTACACT
This sequence comes from Colocasia esculenta, assembly GCA_014218235.1. Taxonomy (NCBI): domain Eukaryota; kingdom Viridiplantae; phylum Streptophyta; class Magnoliopsida; order Alismatales; family Araceae; genus Colocasia; species Colocasia esculenta. The sequence goes on along the minus strand of CM024755.1, from coordinate 10,984,211 downwards.
AGTCGTTCACCCGGTGCTCGGCACCTGAGGGCTTGTCCCGTGAGAGAGGTTGTTACCGTTGCATGGGACCTCCGTCCCCGTGCGCCTGTTGAGGGCGTATTCTGGGCGGTGGGCGTGCTCGAGTCATGGACTTTGGAGAGAAGGGGAAAATGGTGGTTAGGACAGTGGCGTTAAGTCGTTTGCAGAGCTCTTGTGGTTAGTCTGGGACGTCGAGGTCATTTTGGGAGTTCTTCCCGGCGCCGTCCAGCTAATCCTTTTCTCACTACCGCGCTCTTTGTGGCCCCAGAACCACCTAGAGAGGTCAGGCGTGGGATCGTAGTCCGGCCAGACTACTGCGGTTACTATTGTGTACTTTGTGTCCTGCCTTACTCTGACAAGACGTAGAGGTTTGGACCTGGGTCGAGAATAAGATGTCAGTGGACGCACCTGACTGGTTGACTAGTGGTAGTGTTTTCCGTAGCTAGTGTTTCTTGTCCAGGTAGGGTTTTCTCTGTCTATGTTTCTAGCCGTGTGGTGGTCACGACGAGTAGTCGTATGGAGTTTCCGACCGTGCTGTACTTCCGTACCGTTGCTAGCTAGTAGCTTTGCCTCCGCACTTTCTTTCGTAGGTAGAAGATATACTGCTGTCATTTAATTAAGTACATAGTTTTGACTACCTGTTAGAGCCAGTAGGAGATTGGTAGTCCCTACTGAACTTCTGTTATGAAGCTCATCCCTCCTTTTTCCAGGTGAGACTTCTCAGCAGCAGCAAGGTGCGCGCCGGGCGGAGGAGACGGGGCAGTAGTGCTGGTCCCCGTAGCTAGCAGTGGTTCCCCCTCTCAGTGTACGTCACCCTTGGGGTATGCCCCTAAGGGACTTGTTATACCCCTACTTTTACTTGTATTAGTTGTGTGTGTTGGGACTGTACCTAGAGCGTTACGCAGCGGTCTCTCTCTTCTTTCTGCTTCCGCGTGTGTGCTCCTAGTTAGCAGTTGACGTTTATTTCCTTTACATATTCTATTAGACTTATATTATAGCCCTTCCAGGTCTTTAGATCCGTGGGCGGTGACTGCGAAAATCGGGTCCTCGGCGTGGGCCGAGGGTCGGGTTCTCGGGGTCATTACACAAGGTTTGCACTATACCCATGAACTCACAACTACAAAAGTAGGGGATGAGCCTCACGAAGTCATAAGCTCAATAGAAATCTCTCAATCCCACACTCGGTAGTACAATAAATAAATAATAAAAAGCAGCATAAAGTACTATACCTGAAGTTAACATAAATGCAAGTAATTATTCCAATATTTTCGACTACAAATTACCAACATGTTTATATCCGTAAGCGATACTACAGAGTAAGAACCATAGAAGACGAACGACTAGATGCCATACACATGGACCCAATTGAGTCAACATGTGTACATTGACCTCCATATTAGCCCACGACAGCATAATTGGAATCACCTAGAGGGGGGGGGGGAGGGGGTGAATAGGGTGATACAGAAATCTGAATACAAATTAAACACTTTAAATTTTAGTTAGTGAATAAAATCTTATGTAAAAAAGAACTGACGGAGTTCAATTTGGACTCCCGATTTGAGCTCGGTGCTCAAATTCACCTTAAGCTAGTTAGTTTAGTTTAGTTTTATTTAAAAATGAAGAACTTAGATAGGTTTGGAGGTCCAAAATTAGAAATACTAATACGATCGGCCTCCGGTTTGTTCCAGCACGGTCGGAGCAATGAGTGTGACTTGTGGAAACTGACGGAGTTCAATTCGGACTCCTGGTTTGAGCTCGATGCTCAAATTCACATTAAGCAAGTTAGTTTAGTTTAAAAATGAAGAACTTAGGTTTGGAGGTCCAAAATTAGAAATACTAATCCGATTGCCCTTCGATTTTTTTCCAGCACGGCCAGGGCGATGATTGTGACTTGTGGAAACTGACGGTGTTCAATTCGGACCCCCGGTTTGAGCTCGGCGCTCAAATTCACCCTAAGAAAGTTAGTTTTATTTAAAAAGGAATAACTTAGCTAGGTTTAGGGGTCTAAAATTAGAAATACTAATCCGATCGACCTTCGGTTTGTTCCAGCACGGTCGGGGTGATGAGTGTGACTTGTGAAAACTGACGGAGTTCAATTCAGGCTCCCGATTTGAGCTCGACGCTCAAATTCATATTAAGTGTAGCACCCCGAAAAATTCAGTAATTAAAAATTAGAAATAAATAGATATTGGTAATTTCCATATTATCGAAATAATGAAAACATACGTACTATTATCGTATGTGCAAGAACACATCGGAAAATTTCATAAAAATTATAGTAAAACTCTAAAAAATATTCCTAAATAACCCACGAAAAAATTCGTACAACGAAAAAAATCCGATTGGCCAAGTATAAGTCGTGTTGTGACTTATTATCAGAATTAGGAAACAATTTGGAGGTCCATTATCATGTGTATAAAACATGATCATAAATTAAGTTAAAAATGATGAGAAGACTTCTATTTTCTAACAACATGTATTGATAACACATTATCAGATTTGGGCCAATGGACAACTACTAGCCCAAGAATAAAATCAAGCAAAGAAATACACTAGAAATTTGTAACCCTAATTGAGCAAAAAATAAGAAGAGGCAATTAGGGTAAAACCTAAGGCAATTAGCCATATTCAGCAACCCAAATTTGTGCCTAACCATACTAGAGGGTTTCCTAATAGCCATCACACTATATTGGGGATGAGAATCATCAAATCATGGTAGGGAGAAACCCAAAACCGCAACCCCACTTTCCTTGTTGCAATAGGACCCCTAAACAACCCTAGATGCTTATATACTCATCAAGAAACCCTTGGGGACGAGTTACTTGCTTGCTGGGGGTCGTGGGGAGCAGCTTTTGAGCACCAGAGGAGGAGGAAATCACCCCAACCGGAGCTCTTCTTCCCCACCTGCGTTCTGCATCGATCTGTAGAACACCCTTCTTAGACTCGACCAAAGGTAGGTTATCTTGGGCCAAACGTGAATGAAACATATACCATGTTAAAGTTCATTGAGTCTACTTTCATATGCACCTATTTTTCCTAATTTTCATCGAGCATGCATGGTGTATTAAGTGTTTTCTTGAAGTCGTGCATGTTTAGGATGTTTCATGTTCATGTTATTTCTCACGCATCTCGAGGCCAAATCATGTGAAACCAAAGCCATAGTTCTCTTCTTCTCCTCGTACCCAACAAGTTTCATGTTTATAGTTTTGTCCCAAGAGCCCTAGTTGTTGAGATATAAGCGTTGCATGCATCGTGGACCAGCTTTTATCGTTTTCAGGCTGAACCCTAAAATGCGACCAGGACAGACGTAGCATATTAGGCACTGGTATTGCAACAGGTTAACCTGTTACGATTACCAAAAAGGTGACAACCCATATCGTCGCGTTTTGTATCTATTTCGATAGGATCTGACTACCTCAAACTATGTGCAACATCATTTTTAGTGCATGTCATAAACGCGACCAAGTATGTCGTCGCGATTCTATAGTTTTCTCGCCCTCGGTTCTCGTGCCTTTTTTCATATATAAGACGACTTGCATGAACTCATCGCACATGCACATCGCGTTATGTGTAGTCAATCGATACCTTGTACTGATTGCCTTAAATGCATCCATCATGGCCGTCGTGTTTCTGCATTGATTGCCATGAACGTGTCATGGTAGACCGTCGCGTTTCTATGCTGAATCGATTAGTCGTATCGACTACTTCTAAACGCGACTGTTAGACCCGTCGCGATTTAAAAGACTGTCTGAACTCCGTGTCTTTACTGTTTTAAACCTTGTAAATAGTGACGACTGTGTCCGTCGCGATTTACCAAGCCTACCCGAGACCTGTTTTGCTCTGTCTAGAGTGTAAAGTTGACATGTCTTGGTTCTGTTAAGCATGTGTTATCTGTCCAGTGGCTTAAAAGCTATTAACCCATGAAAAAGACTTAACAATGTGAAAGCTTATTCTATCTTCTCTTTAATGACATGTTCTATTCTTGCAAATTATTGATTGATCATCTTGCTGCTCTAGCTTGTTAAAGTGATTAAATGTTATCTTAAAATACTACAAATCATGTCAAGTTAAGTGCATGTTTCAATACCATGTCATCATGTTACTTGCTTTACACATGTTTAAGATCGATGGATTGTGGTTTGAGACACATGCTACACTACACACTTGCACATATAGGCAGCCCTTTCTTGGGGGATTGGAAACTCTTGGCTAGTCATTCCGTATCGGTTGACTAGTGACCTCTCTCTTAAGACCTCTGTAATTCTCCGTACTCCGTGGATTCCCTTATGGAGACCGAGTTGGTTGTACCATTGAAGTTCCCTGGAGATAGCGTGCACTTCCTCTCTTATCTTGTTCTCGTGAGTGTGATTCATAACCTTGACTTAAGTCATTAATGTAACAAGTGAACTAAAGTATAAATCGTGTCGTTATGCTGTCGAAATTATCTCTTGATTATTGTAATCATGAAATCATGTTCACACGACTTGCTCCATCTTGACATCATTATCATGAATATGAAATTACAATTGCTTATATGTTGAAACTCTTGTTATTGGCCATGAATGACTGTGGGTATCTACATTTGAAATTAAGTGAGATGTTGATCGGGCACGACGAGTGTCCAAGGGCTCCAGTCTAGCCCCAATGACAGAGAGTCATAAATATACTATTAACCATGGGGTATAATGATTATTGGCGTTGCATCTGTACTGGGAGTACTTGCGTGTTGAATGATAGATACAATAACCACATACACGTGTCCTAGTGTGCATTCCAAGGTGGATCTTTCCTTGATGCATATTAGTGTCTGTGGACGTTCAGTTTCTCTGAGAAATCTCCGGATCCCCTGAACATTGGCTCCCTCGTGGTGATGAGTGTGAGTGTTGCGCTAGCCAGTGAACCCTCGTCCTCCTTTCGTGTTGACTCCAGTTTGACCGAGTTGATCGAGGGAGAAAGGGGAAGAAAGACAAGGAAACCAGCAAGCAAATAAGTAGGATGTGATTGCCAGGGCCTTACCTATGCCCAAGGAAGTGTGCAGATCATACCGGTGACGTAGCCTCGCGAGTAGTTGATGGCGGGACGCCGACTTTCTCCCCTTCGACTGGCCAAAAGGAAGAAGCTCAGCAGTGTTGCTGAAGGTATTCCTGCGACAAAGAGAGCTCTATAAGACTTTGATGAAGTGCGGTAAACGTTCAGAAGTAAAGGAGAATGACCCAAAAGGTGAGCCCCGTACCGGTTGCGGGATTGAGAAGAGGGGTGGCCAAGTGCTATGACCACCATTCTTCCCTCCGTTTTTGATTTGGAAAACCCCTTTTAGGTGTGTGGGAGTGTGTACTACGTGCTTGGTGTGTGTGTGTGAAGAGTGACTAGCATGCAAGACTAAAGAAGGGAAAAAGAAGGAGAAGAGGGAGATGATCCTCATTTGTAGGCGTTGGTGGCTGCTTTGTGGGCTCCTTCAGCTCATGGTGAAGCCTCCTGGACGCTCCAAGTGTTGAGAGGTAGAGAGGAATGAAAGGAAGAAGCTCTCAAGGCTCAAGATAGCTTTTGTGATGGACTGGGGTATTTATGCCCAATAAGGCTCCACATCCAGATCCGCCTCCCGCGAACGGACCGAAGTCTCACAAGGGATGTCTCACACACGTGTCCAGTAAGAGTATAAAAGACAACTACACAGTATAAGACACAAAAAAGTACATGTGCTCATACCTGCATATAACAATTTACAATTGTCCTATTACATTAATACATGTCCAATTAAAAAGTACAACTACTTGAGGTATACCCCGAGGGAGCACAAGCTCACACAACACTAACTACTACAGTACTGCTGGTGGTACAAGTCTACCACCACACCGCTGCAAGCCAAACACACGGCAAACCCTGAAAAGAACTGTAGGGGAGTGAGCCTCAACAAGTCACAGGCTCAGTAGGGGACCACCCAAGAACCTCAACAACTAAACAGAAGAGTCCTCGACCCCATAGGGTCTCACTGGTAATATTGAAAGCCAAACCATGGCATGCTCACATTATTACAATAATTAACAATTAAACATAATTATGACAACAAACATAAAGTCCTCGGAAGGAATGTGAGACCACAGAACTAGTACAACCCTACTAGTCCACCCAACAACTGAAGTGCCTAAGATATAAGCCGCACATGCAAACCACTGTCCAGGCTACAAGCTTCACAGGAGAACCTCAACCTCGTGGGTAATAGGACAGCCAACTAAGTGCTGGTCCATTAAACCCCAAACCACGATATATTAAAAGCTACACACACCAGGTAACATGATCGGCTACAGCGGGCCAATCCATCACATACTAAAACCATAATCGAAAGCTTACTTAAAGAAAGGTAAAACACAACAAGTGGAAGGTCCCATTATACGAGCTCCACGGAGCACAGCTCCACCAAACCACAGTTTGCCTAGGCCACAAGCCTCATCGGCAACTTAACCACAAAGGGTAACAAGAATGGCATCCATAAGCCAATCCATTCCACAATAAACTATAAACGAAGATTTACTTAAACGAACAGGATACAAAAAGTGGCAGGTCAAACCACAAGACCTCCACAACACACGAGTACCTGAAAAGGTTGGTACACAATGTACCACCACAAAACTGCAAAGTAACCCACGAAGGGTATAGGTATCTGCCACCTCAAGGTAACACTACACAAACACCTTACGAAGGGTACAAATAGGTGATAAACACCACACAGAACTACAACTTTACTATGCCATCACTTAGGCACAACATTACAGATGAAACCTCAATTGGCGAGTCACACAAGCCACAACCAGAGCCGGCAAAGCACGAGTCGGAAAGAACGATGCCACCACACGGGAATGGACTACTGGCTGATCAGGCCAGTATCCAACCCGGACAATAGAACACAAGAACAACCTCTCAGTCTTGCTATCACGGACGAAAGGTCCAACTGCCACTTCATGAGAACAAGTCAAACAACTGTGAAGACTAACTAACACCACACCTGCAGACACACAGCTGCAGGCCCATGCCTGGCACCTCTAGGGTCTCTGGCCGGAGCGCCCTAAAGTGAGGCACTGGAAAACAGGACTAGCTGGGGACCAGTGTCGACTACTGGTGTCCGTGCCCCCAACTACGAGTGCGCTACAAGCGACTGCACACCCACAAACATAAGCCGCTGCCCCACTGTCGTCTTTCCCTCAGCCGGACGTACAACTCAAACATAAGAGTGAGGGTGTCCAGGAAGACGATACAGACCTCAACGGTACTACACTGTACCGGGACAAACCCCGAGCACAATAAACACACGTGCCTGGCTCACAAAGAACCTGGGGTACCCAACTAGAGAGGCATTCCGGAATAGGCGCTGGACCACCACACTCGGCAAGCTCAAACCACGATATATACACAAACACTTTCTATTACCAATCACGGTACATATGTTAGGAATAGCTTATCCAGTCACCCCGTGACTTACAAGCTAATCTACATAATCACACACATAAACTATATTAATAATAACACCACAGCCTGTCATCAGTCATAAAGTGACCTACAAGCTAACTCACGCAAACACACATATAAACCACGATAGCCAATCATACTTGGCCTATCATTGATCATCTTGTGACAGTAAAAGTTCCACTAAATACTGACCATAATATTTACATAATAATCATACTTACACTTTACTAATTATCCATCCAGAATAATCTATAAAAGATCTTAAAGGATCAGGGCTACGTTCAGACGTGAACCTCATCGCCACAACGCCACGAACTAACCACAATAATTAAGATACAATGAACACAATGACGTTCGATGTGCCATACATACACAAACTACATGCACGGCATCCAAACCACGTAGACACAACGTGTATAATACACCAACCAGGTGCATCACACCTCATTCACGTAAACAACATGTCCAGCACATGGACAACATGCTCCAAGAGCGCTACGGGTGCCAACGCACCATGCATACTACGTAAATACCAAGCCGGTTACGTACATCACATAACAACCACGTAAAGCATGCCCACCTCGTGAGCTATACGCTCCATGAGCGTAACAAGTGCACTGGCTCCACTTGTCATTGCCATGCACAACAAATACCATTAACCGATTAATCAAAATACAGAAAACATGCATAATCAGACCTCTCAGCTGAGGTCGCGACAAGGGGCCAGGTCGTCTTCAGAACGCGGCCCTTCGACATGTCGCGTTCAAGATCAGAATGCGACACATCGGGCTGTCGCGTTAAGAACGCGACGCCCAGGGTCGTTGCCTTCGCAGGCGCGAACCCTAATCCGGAAGCAACTCCACGGATCACCCTTCCAAACCATTCAAACCACGGTTAATTCTCATTTTACATGCTCTAATGGATACCCTAGCATGGTATCTATGGTTTATAAGCTGGAAAACACATCAACCACACCATGCATACGATCCAAACATCAAAACAAGGTGGGTTCTCCCTACCTTCACGAAGAACACGAACTTCAGGCATTTCCCCCGCTCCGCACGACGTCCTCGCGGAGAGAACACGCCCCACGCACCTCCTCCACCTCGAGCTGCCCAGAGAAATCCCGCAGCAACTCCCCCTGGTCGAGCAGAGCCTGTGGAAGCTCTGTTCGGTCGGGTTCTTAAAAATAGCACAGCGGTTAAGAACGCGACGCTGCCCTACGTCGCGACCTGAACGCGACGTAGGAGGTCGTCGCCTTCCTACTCCTGACGTCAGCAGGCCACCCAGCGCACGACACTTGGCGCGCATGCAGACGTCGACGCTCAATGGCGGCAACAGGAACGCGACCCCGAGGGCTGTCGCGTTCAGAACGCGACGCACACCCCTGTCGCGTTCACAGGCAGAAAACCTGTGAGTGCTTTGGGCCCAATTTGGCGGCCCACCAAGCCTCACAACGCTCGAAAGCACCTTAAACACAAGCTAATGGGCCACACATTGGCCACCAAACCCGTTAAATCTGGATCCACGGGGATCCGGAAAATGCGTGACGTTACATTATTATCACCTAAAAAGAATTGTCATCCTCGACAATTAACACAAACCACAGGAAACCAAATTATCACCTAAAAAGAAATACAATTGTATACAGAACAAGAAGGATACTCTTTCTCTGCATTGGCCTTTTAATTCATTTCACAATTACTTTGTTCTGTCGATTCCATTGCCTTTTTTTTTAACTTTCAACTGTAGGCGATTCTACCTTGCCAATGTCGCTTTATCTCCTTGGACTGAACCTACTTTCACATTTTCTGGGTTGTGTTAGCAACATTTCTTTCTGAGCCATTTTTCCTGCTCAAATCCTTTTACTTTATTCTGTTACCTTTGAATGTTCCGTCGTGCTAAACCTTGCTTAAATTCTTGAATTTCTTAATGCCATTTCATTACTCACTTGCAACTGCTAACCATTACTCTGCCTTATCTATATTCAACTTAACTGTCTGACTTGTAAGTTGTAGTCCCACCACGCTTTCGCTGCGCCACTCTGATTATACTAAATATCTGACGAGATATTCCATAAATTTCGCTTTTCAAATCACTTTACTTAATCAATCAATGCTGGAATTTTTAAACTGCTTTCTCACTTCAATTCTGATTGTGCCACACATTTTAAAATCTGTATTCTACCGGACCATTACATTACTGATATACTTTGCTTTTCATATTTCCTTTCTGGCTTCAATTTACATTCTCTGGCTAAATAACCACATTTTCTCTATCATTTCTCAAAACATCTGCTTTCATCTTTATGACGCTACATTCTTATTTCAAGAAAATTACACTGCTCAACTGGCTTTACGCACATTAACTTTATTTCAATCGGTGCCATCTGACCTTGAATCGTTCACCGTTTATCTGACTGCACTTTTTTTTCTTTCTATACCTGACGGTTTCAATTTCCACTCATTTCTTGCTTTTCCATACTATTTAACCATGCTCGGATCTGCACATTATCCTTCTAATTGCTCTGCCTTTTATTTTTTTACATCACACTTTAAAATACTGCCTCGAGAAAACACTTCTGCTTAAATTAACCCACTCTCTGAGTGCTGCCATACAAACTCTTACTGGTCACTTTCTCAGTCCTTCAGTTACATATACAAACACTCTTCATTGACAACTGCCAAAGCTATAATTTGAAGTCAATCCCTTTATGATATGATTTCTCTATACCACTTAGTCTGATATTGCTCAACGGCTTCTTAGCTAATCCATTTCTTTTCTTTCTGACTCACATAACTCTACCTTACTCTGAATATTCTTAATCTTAGCTTCAATATTTTTCGGACACAAGCTTTACCTTTTCTCTGCTCAAACTATATTCAATTGCTAATCAGCAGTAACCTTATCTGTAACACTGTATTCCTTAACGAATCAATTTATGCAATTTCCATAAACTGTTACTTGCCAAACTAATATCTTTCTTATAGAGTTGTTAGAAAAGTCTGTTATGCACTGATCTTCTTTTACCCTCTCTTTGCTTAACTGACCACTTCTGCTTAGATCTCTAATTATCAAAACACTTTTATCCTCATCGGACAATCATAATTCTTTGTTCTTCTATTTACCCATACTTTATTTGAAATCAACCTATCTCACTTAATCATTCTCAACTTTCCAGAGTATTGATCACATTATTACTCAAGCTACTTCTCAATTCTTGCTAACACAAATCTTAAACAATACTTCAGCCAAAGCCCTCATCTGCCATTTATCATACACACACTATTTCTTGCTAATAACATTCTGCTGATCTATCACAGTAACACCCTATACCTGTCTCTGTTAAGTCTATACTTTACCAACATATATCAGACATATCCCTTTCAGGGCACTACTTTACCTTTCTCCTCTAATCTCTGCAACTGAAAACCTTTGAATATTACACTCTAACTGCACTAGTGCCAGGGTGCTACCACACAACTTATGCCGCTATCCACGCTGTGGCCCAACAACTGATCCCAACTGCCAATTTAACAAACAGAAACACATGGTTTACGTGCCAAAAGCTCACGTAAAAACCACTTTATATCACACAAAACCTCAGACTTACTACCAGCAGTTGACATTAATCCATGCATTGGGACATTGTAACTTCAATGTCTTTTCATATTCTAACTGGGCCATGCTCTGATACCAACTGTGATGGACCGGGGTATTTATGCCCAATAAGGCTCCATATCCAGATCCGCCTCCCGCGAACGGACCGAAGTCTCGCAAGGGATGTCTCACACACGTGTCCAGTAAGAGTATAAAAGACAACTACACAGTATAAGACACAAAAAAATACATGTGCTCATACCTGCATATAACAATTTACAACTGTCCCATTACATTAATACATGTCCAATTAAAAAGTACAACTACCTGGGGTATACCCCGAGGGAGCACAAGCTCACACAACACTAACTACTACACTACTGCTGGTGGTACAAGTTTGCCACCACACCGCTGCAAGTCAAACACACGGTATATACACAAACACTTTCTATTACCAATCACGGTACATATGTTAGGAATAGCTTATCCAGTCACCCCGTGACTTACAAGCTAATCTACATAATCACACACATAAACTATATTAATAATAACACCACAGCCTGTCATCGGTCACAAAGTGACCTACAAGCTAACTCACACAAACACACATATAAACCACGATAGCCAATCATACTTGGCCTATCATTGATCATCTTGTGACAGTAAAAGTTCCACTAAATACTGACCACAATATTTACATAATAATCATACTTACACTTTACTAATTATCCATCCAGAATAATCTATAAAAGATCCTAAAGGATCAGGGCTAGGCTCAGACGTGAACCTCATCGCCACAACTCCACGGACTAACCACAATAATTAAGGTACAATGAACACAATGACGTTCGATGTGCCATACACACACAAACTACATGCACGACATCCAAACCACGTAGACACAACGTGTATAATACACCAACCAGGTGCATCACACCTCATTCACGTAAACAACATGTCCAGCACATGGACAGCACGCTCTAAGAGCACTACGGGTGCTAACGCACCATGCATACTACGTAAACACCAAGCCGGTTACATACGTCACATAACAACCATGTAAAGCATGCCCACCTCGTGAGCTATACGCTCCATGAGCGTAACAAGTGCACTGGCTCCACTTGTCATTGCCATGCACAACAAATACCATTAACCGATTAATCAAAATACAGAAAGCATGCATAATCGGACCTCTCAGCTGAGGTCGCGACAAGGGGCCAGGTCGCCTTCAGAACGCAGCCCTTCGACATGTCGCGTTCAAGATCAGAACGTGACACATCGGGCTGTCGCGTTAAGAACGCGGCGCCCAGGGTCGTCGCCTTCGCAGGCGCGAACCCTAATCCGGAAGCAACTCTACGGATCACCCTTCCAAACCTTTCAAACCACGGTTAATTCTCATTTTACATGCTCTAATGGATACCCTAGCATGGTATCTATGATTTATAAGCTGGAAAACACATCAACCACACCATGCACACGATCCAAACATCAAAACAAGGTGGATTCTCCCTACCTTCACGAAGAACACGAACTCCAGACGTTTCCCCGCTCCGCACGACGTCCTCGCGGCAAGAACACGCCCCACGCACCTCCTCCACCTCGAGCTGCCCGGAGAAACCCCGCAGCAACTCCCCCTGGTCGAGCAGAGCCTGTGGAAGCTTTGTTTGGCCGGGTTCTTAAAAACAGCACAGCGGTTAAGAACGCGACGCTGCCCTACGTCGCGACCTAAACGCGACGGCGACGTAGGAGGCCGTCGCCTTCCTCCTCCCGACGTCAGTATGCCACCCAGCGCACGACACTTGGCGCGCATGCAGACGTCGACGCTCAACGGCGGCAACAGGAACGCGACCCCCAGGGCTGTCGCGTTCAGAACGCGACGCACACCCCTGTCGCGTTCACAGGCAGAAAACCTGTGAGCACTTTGGGCCCAATCTGGCGGCCCACCAAGCCTCACAACGCACGAAAACACCTGAAACACAAGCTAATGGACCACACATTGGCCACCAAACCAGCTAAATCTGGATCCACAGGGATCCGAAAAACGCGCGACGTTACATCTTTTCTCTCTCTTCTCTCAAGGCATCAAAGCATAAACTCGTCCAGCATCTCCCTCATTTCTTAGAAGGCTGAGGAGCTTCATATATAGACAGTGGGGGCGGAGCTAGTGAGCATAGGATGCTCAAGTGTGAGAAAACATACTTGAACATGTGGCAATCCAAGTAGAAAGGGTAGGCCAATAGGAGGGGGCCAAGTAGGACTTAGGTCAAGGGGGTGCCAAGGTGGCCCATTTGCCCGTTGGGAACGGCTCCATGCGTTGCATGGCCGAGGTAGGGGCGCAAGTGGGCGAGATTCTCAGCAGTTCCACAGACCAGGTAAACCCAAGTTAACGTCAAACGATGTTGCCGTCAACCCCATGCAGACATCAACATGTAGTATTTAAGCTAGTTAATTTAGTTTAAAAGTTAGTGAATAAAATCTAAAAATTTAAATAATTTATTACTTATAGTAGTATTTAATTTTAACTTATTATTGTTATATATCTATTGTAGGTTCCTTCATCGAGTGGCGTCAGAGGAGACGAGGACGAGGATGAGGATTCATGATTTTCTTTTCATTGTTATGAATATTTTATGTATTGTTGTAGACATTTTATGTTTTATTATTGTTGACATTTGTCATAGTATAGTTTTATTTTTATTATATGCACATATTATTTTGTTAATATATATATATATATAAATAATTAAAAAAGTAGTAGAGACGATTAGTGACTGAATTATTTCGGTCGCTATCAACGATCGATACGATCAATCACTATTTTGGTCACTAAAATAGTGACCGAATTATTTTGGTCTCTGATAGCGACTGAAATAGTTCGGTCACTATTTCGATCACTTAGTGACCGAAATGACTGAAATAGTGACTGACCACATCGGTCACTAATAGCGACTGAAATAATTTGGTCACTATTTCGATCACTATCAGCGACTGATTAGTGACCGAAATTTTTCGGTCACAGAATTGTGACAAAAAAATTTTCACCGACAATTTTAGTCCCTATTCGACCATTGAATCATTTAGTGACCAAATAGTGACCGAATTGAGACCGAAGTTGTCGGTCTCTAAAACCATTTTTTCTTGTAGTGTTGGCCTACCCATCGCTAACCTCAACCTTAGGATGATCTCTCTTGATGTCTCTCCACCATAAGCCTTGAATAATATTTGCAAGTGAGCCTCCTCCCACCTTCAACCGATACTTATACAAGCTCCAACTAGACCCAGGGTAGAGGCTAATGCAAGATAACTGCAGCCCTGGCCAGTGTGAAGACCAAGAAGTGCCACCATGGCGACCTAGGTAGGGTGGCATGATGCCATCATAGTGACCTAACAGGTTGATAAGACATTTTGATAAGAGAAGACTCCAAACTTGAGACCCGATAGCTCGAGTCTTGGCCTTGAATGTGGGGCTCATGATATGTCACTAGAGAAGCCCAGCAAGCCCAATGAGTTCATCCCAATAAGAGCCCCCTAGAAGAAGAAGAAGAAGAAGAGGAGGAGGAGGGAGGAGAGGCAATCAAAAGCAGGTAGTCCCATATGGGCTACCCTCCTCTCTTTTCTCCCCTAATTGTCTTTAAAAGAAGGCCAACAAACATAAACAAAGGAAGATGACATGTGATGATTACTATCCAATCCAACTCCTCACTTTCTCTCTCCACTTCTTCAATCTTACTCTATTCTTAGAGTTAAACTAAATTAGATTGACTTAATTGTCAGATGGTAAATCACGAAAACCCCTCCTAAAATTGATTGTCATTTGTAGGTTGGGAGTCTTTAACCAAGAACAGGCACTTGCTCCCCAAGCACAATAGCATCTTCTCAAATCGGCCAATCAACAAGACAAGGATCAGATCGGCCTCATCAATCGTCATTCTACACATTTAGTAGCCTTTTTGCAAAGAGTTACTAGTGTCAAAAATCATCTAATGGTTTTTTCCACGTAATTATTATTTTCAAACACGTGCGTAAATGAAAAATGTCGGAGTGCTGCCCGTCACAGACTGCATCCCCAGCCTGCTTGTCGCCGCCGGCGGCCATCCCGGTCTCCTTCTTCGTTCCTCTGGTCCTTCTCGTTGCTCGTAGATGGCCCAAGGCAAAACCGCGATGACTGTCCCGGCGCGCGTCCCCTTCTACGCCACCCTCCTCGACTCCATCTTCTGCGCCTGCGACGTCAGGGCCCTCCGCCGCGCGCACGCCGTGATGCTCGCCGCCGGGGTCGCGCACCACGACCTTCTCCGCACGAAGCTCTCCGCATGCTACGCACAGTGCGGCTGCCTCCGCGAGGCGCGCCACATCTTCGCCCGCGCCAACCGCCGCCCCGCCTTCCTCTACAACGCCCTCATCCGCGCCTACGCCGACCGCGGGCTGTACCTGCCTTCCGTCGCGCTCTACCGAGAGATGGCCCTCGAGGGGAAGCCCCCCGACCCACGCGCGCTGGCGTCCGCCCTCCGCTCCTGCGCTGCGCTGGCCTCCCTCCGCCTTGGGCGCCTCCTGCATGTTGCTGCAGTCGTCGAGGGGCTCACTTCGGAGGCGGTCGTTGTCAACTCTCTCGTCGCCATGTACGCCAAGTGCGGGGACATCGCCTCCGCGCGGAACTTGTTCGACGGGATGCCCCAGCGGACCGTCGTCTCCTGGACCGCGATGATCGCGGGGTTGGGCGCCCACGGGCGCGCAGAACATGCCCTGGAGCTGTTCGACGAGATGTTGGAGACCGGCGAGCGACCCGACGCCAAGGCAATCACGGCCGTGCTGGCCGCGTGCAGCCACGGTGGTCTGGTGGAGGCCGGCGAGAGACTCTTCAGGGGAATGGAGGAGAGGTTCGGGGTGAGGCCGACGGTGGAGCACTACACGTGCATGGTGGACATGCTGGGGAGGGCGGGGCGGGTGGAGGATGCGGAGGCGCTGGTGGGGGAGATGGAGGGAGCGCCGGACGAGGCGCTGTGGGGAGCTCTCCTGGCGGCGTGCAGGGCGCAGGGCAAGCTCCACGCCGCCTTGCGGGTGGCGCAGCAGGTCTACTCTGGGGAGCGTGATGCTGACAAACCTTGTAATAACGAAGGGTCTTCCTCAAAACTGTGATTTTCCTTGGTGGACGAAATATTATTTCAAGTTAAAAAAAAATCGAATTATAGCATCAAATCCCTATTTCTTTTTTCCTTTTGTAAGAAGTTAATAATTGAATTCATTAATCATTAAGGAAATCCACGACCAGGAGTGTCATCATATGCAAGAGGAATGCCATTATTTCTTTGGTATTTGAAGTAGCTTCTAATTAGAAATATTTTTGGAGTTTCTTTATGTTAGGACAGATGCTCGGGAAATTATTTTTTATTTTTTTGACGAGAGCTCAAACCAAAAATATGGTAAATTTGGATAACAATGAGGTCGTTAGGTTTTTACGGTGAAAGTGAAAGTTAAAGGTGTTTTTTTTCAACTCAATAGCAAACTCTCAACTTTAGCATGAACAACCATAATTTTAAGGAAAATGGTTTAGTAATTTTATTTGGTAACACATTAAAATAACACACCAATTAAAATGTACCACAAGTTCATTCAGGGCGTACGCATGATGAAATATAAGGGGGGGGCCAAAATAAGAAGATGTTAAAAAGTAAAATACCTTAAAATTTATCACGTGATCTATCAGAATAAAGCTCTTCATTCTTTCAAGTCACAAAAATCATCTATAATTGAATCTATGCTAAAAGTTTCATCAATTTCCTTCTCAATATAGATGATCAAACAATCAGATAAACAATCATCTTCCATCTTATTGCGAAGCTTATTCTTGATAATCTTCTTAGTTGAAAATGATCATTCTGTTGTAGCTGTGGAAACTGAAAGAGTGAGAATAAGAGTCAAGACTCTGTATGCAAGTGGATAGATTTCTGATTTTCTTGTTTTCACCAGCCACTGACATAGATCAGAAATAGTAGACAAACTTTTAAATTCTTGATATTGTCGTACATACTCAAAGTGCTCTAACTGTATCTTCAATTGCATAATCTCTTGTTCTGTGAAGTCTTGTGGATAAAATTTTTCTGTCAACTTACAAACATCATTAACTCTGAATGATATAGACATCTCACGTGGATCTAAAGCTGAGCTAAGAATGAGTAACTCCACAACTCGATCATTAAATTGATTATTCAATTCTTGCATTTGAGTGTCTATTACAACATTAAAAATGTCCACTTTATAATGATGCTCAAGTATAATTTCATCTTGTTGATGTCGAGCTCCACCTCTTTTTAAGATATACAAAGTACCGAGATCTGGCACATCAATATTGCTCATTACACAAAAAGAGTTCACAATAGAAAGTAATTCATCACATCTTTCATCTCTTAATTTTTGAATGAGTGCTTTAGTAGATGAAACAAGATGTATACCATTCAAAATATCTTGAGATTGCCTCTGCAAAGTTTGACAAAGTTGATTAGAAATATCTAAAATTTCTTTCATCAAATACAAAATAAACACAAATTCGTAAGAGATTAATGCTTCATAAGCTGCATCTGCATCTCCACGTTGGGCAGGTGTAGCTCCATCATCAATAATATTGAGTAGAACTGTACATGTGGCACTAAACATTTTTATCAAGCTGAAAACTGAATTTAAGTGTGAACTCCAACGAGTATCACCTGCTCTCTATATTGTACCAATTTGATTAAGTCATTTTTCAGTCTCAAGCTCATTGATAGTGATTAAATGAGCAATATCTATAGTCTGAGCAGCTTTTAATTGATCATGATCGTTACATGAAGCTACAACAATATTGATGATGGAGGTCAAATTATTAAAAAAGTGATGAATAGGAATCACCTCCTTTGAAGTAGCAACTAATGACAACTGTAGACGATGCGCAATGCAATGAATGTAATAAGCATATAAATATACAGTGGAAATTAAAGCCTGTAAATCATGCCACTCTCCTCGCATATTGCTTGCACCATCATAACCTTGTCCTCAAAATATTGTGAACATCAAGATTATAACGAGAGAGAATAATAAATAATTCTTCTTTCAATATCAATGCAGTAGTATCTTTAACGTGAACAAGTCCAAAGAAACACTCTCGTACAAATCTATTTTTGTCAACAAATCTCAAAACTATAGACATTTGCTCTTTTTTGGATTCATCTCGAGCTTTATCAACTATCACATAAAATTTTACATCATCAATTTCTGCACGAATAGCAATTTTGATTTTAGTTGATAGAGCTTGTAGAATTTATTTTTGCACTCTTGGTGATGTATACGAGACATTTTGTGGAGCTTTATCTAAAACTTCAACAATTTTATCATTGTATGATGATACAAAACTTAGTAATTCGTGAAAATTTCTACGATTCTTTGATGTTATGTTCTCATCATGACCTTTAAAAGCACATCCTTGAAATGCAAGCCATCTGATTACATTAATAGAAGCTTTTAATCTAAGTCGATTCTCTGTGATTTGTTGAGCTGTAAACTTGGACAAACTTTTGTCAATGTGCATAGTTTGATTCATAAGATCATCACATGCTTTTTCAACATTTCTATGAGGAGAAGAATTTTGTCCAACATGAGATAAAAAAGCACAGTTCTTGCCATCTCTCACTTTCTTCCAATTTTTGGACTCATCAACAGTAAATACATTTGATCCAGAAGGTCCATCTTGTGTATGAAATAAATAGCAAGGTAAACAAAATGTTACATTTTTCTTTAGAGAATATTTCAACCATGATGGAAATAACTTAAACCATGACACTTGAAAACTACGAAGATGACTTGCTTGTCCAGACTTTGGATACTTTATAAGTTCACATTGATATAGACCAAACTTTATATAAGCTCTTCGAATTTCATCACGCTGGTTAACATAATATTCCCAAATCTGTGGACGCAATCTTGGATCTCGTTCTAATGAATGCATATCAAAATCATCTTTGATTTCAATTCTAAGAGTTTTTGAAATATTTTCATTAACTTCTGCAATTTCTACATTCTTCCTTTTGAAAATGACTTGATTGTAGAAGATTTTCCCATCTAAAATAACAAGTAAAAAATATCTGCATACATATTAGTAGGGGCCACATCTACATTCCTACACATATTAAAAGATAAAATATAAATAAGCCACCACCCATACTCGCTGGATCAGAGTATAAAAAATTAAATATTTTACATAATAAATGAGCCACCACCCATGCTTGCTGGATCACAGTATAAAAAATTAAATATTTTACACAATAAATGAACCACCACCCATGTTCGTTGGATTATAGTATAAGAAATTAAATGTCTTACATAATAAATGAGCCACCACCCAGGCTCGCTGGATCATAGTGTAACAAATTAAATATTTTACACAATAAATGAGCCACCACCCAGGCTCGCTGGATCATAATATAAAAAATTAAATATTTTACACAATAAATGAGCCACCACCCAGGCTCGCTGGATCATAGTATAAGAAATTAAATGCCTTACACAATAAATGAGCCACCACCCATGCTCACTGGATCATAGTATAAAAAATTAAATATTTTACATAATAAATGAGCTACCACCTAGGCTCTCTGAATCATAGTATAAAAAATTAAATATTTTACATAATAAATGAGTCACCATCCAGACTCGCTGGATCACAGTATAAAAATTTAAATACTTTCTATAATAAATGAGCCACCATCTAAACTCACTAGATCTCGAAAAGAAGAAATTAAAAGACAAATATGTTACCTTGGTGACGTGAGGTGTTGACTCGTGAGGGCCGACATTCTGAAGACTCGCAAGGAATGTCGACGTGCTATTAGTTGACTATTGACCGCCGTTAGATAAATAATCAACCACTATGAAATAAGATTTTTCTCAAAATTAGCAATCAAAAGTAACTCATATCAGATAAAAAGGATTATCATTAAGCTTAAAAAATACAACTTGATACAAAACATATCGATAGAAGAAGAAACTCAAAATTCTGAGATTGAAATCTAAATAAAAAGTGATAAAATTACAATATCTAATTTGATCTTGTATCTCTAATTTGATAGAAATAACAAGTAGCGTATGAAGAAAACTCTAGATTCGACTGAAGAGATTATGAGAGTAAAAAAAACCCATGCGTAGCGTAGGTGGGTTGCCCGCTGCTGTCAAAGCCTGGCTCCAAGGACAAAGGGAAAGTTTTAGAAAAAAAAGGAATAAAAAGGTCAAATTTTTTTATTAAAAAATCGGGGATCCTGATCCGCCCCTGCTGGTTTACCTGTGAGGAGGCAATGACAAAAGCGGCGAACACGGGATAGGACACCGACAACCAACTAACCAAGGATGGAGGACCCACGGGCCACGGGGAGAAGGACAAAGACGAGGCAATGCCGCAGCAGTCAGCAGAAGCCCCCAGCCCCTGGTTGCCCAACGCCGAGTTTTACTTCCTTGTGGAAGCAAGCAAATTAATCAAACAAAAACCTAGATCGGACGGCCACGGACCCCTGCAATTATGGGGAACTTTTTATACATATAAAAACATAATTTTGGTGGGCAAGAAGCGCTTCTTTTTCTGGGATTTAGTTTTACAGGGCCCATCGTTTGTATGGGCCATTTGCATAAGGAAATCAGCCCATTATAAAAAAAAATTATTGGGTGGGCCCCCCCCCCCCCCATACATAACGTCCGTCCGCTATTGACTTCATTATTTATGAGATATTTTTAACTTTCTTATTTCAATTGTTGATGTGGCACAGTTTTAATAGTGATGTTACTTTAATATGTTATCAAATAGTGTTATAAAATTGTTTCTCGTATTATCTAAAGAGGGCGACAAAAATAATATGGATTGTTGTTGGTTGAAAGAGAGAGAGAAAAAATTCTTGTTAAATTTTTAATTAATAAAATTATTTGAAAAATAATCTACGTCACTTTTATTATCATCTTTGGAAGGCACTAAATATTTCTTCAGGAGAAATATGGCAGATGGCAGTGTCACCTAACCTCTTATTTATTAGACCATGTCATGTTCGGATAGATGTGAGATGACATGATTTGTCACTGTCTATCATCACCCACTGCCTTGTACTGTCCTTTGTAACTGTTCCATCACCGTCCACCATTGCCACCGTCAGGTTTTATCATCGTCACCATCACCACCCACTATCATCAGTATCACTGCTCATTACCATTGTCGCTCTTGCATGCTGTCGATCAACTATCATTATGTGTTATATCACATTCACATGAGACATAACATGATATTTGTATGGGTAACACATCGTTTGTAGTAGTACTGCCACATAGGCGGGCCGCAAACATATCTTGGTGTGAAGATGTTGCAAACTCACCTAAGGATGCTCGTTTGATACTTGGTAGTTGGTAGGCTTCAAAGTGGGCTTAGAATTCCAGTTTAGGCAGTGCTTCTTTTGAGTGGAGATGGGCTTTAAGGACGGGGGCCCAGAAGGATGACCCATCTACGGGTCAGCGTTGATGCCGTGATGGTGGCCTCTGGCCGGGGAGGTAGTGGCGCCGTCAACGGCTCGCGGCTGGCGAAGGTTCCAATTTTTCGCTTCGTGTTCCTTGGTTTCGACCTTCTCCGTGCTGGCGTTGCTGTTGGGATCCATCCCAGATCGAAAAAGCTGCCATTTTTGTGATCGTTCAGGTGCGTTGCGAGTTTTCTCTCTCCGAAAATTTTGATTTTGACAGCTGGGTTCGGCTTCCCATTCGGAGTTTCTTCATATTTCTCCTCATATTTTTACGCAAAGGTAGGGTTTTTTTCCCTTCCTTAGTGGATGCGGTAATCACCCATTTTTCCTGCTGTCCATGTTATCACGCGGGCCCCCTGGGTGATGCCTTCTACTGGTCAAAGTTTTGGAGGTGGGTGATGGGGGGAATGGGGCCGGTAGGAAGTTTCCTGCCGCGGGCGGGGAGGGGGGTTTCTGCCTTGCCGCGTTTTACTCGTTCCAATGGTTTCGTGCCGAGTGGAATTTTCCTTCTGATCCACTTGGAAACCTGAAATGCTCTTCTTAGAAGGTGTTTCCTCTCTTCTCGTCTCAGGTCTTTCCTGTTCGCACGTTAGGGGAAACGATTTGTTCATATACTTGTGATCTGTGAAGGTTGATAAGGAGGAGGAGGAGGCGAAGATGAAGCGGGTGTTCGGTGCAAAGAAGAACAAGGAGCCCCCTCCGACAGTCCAGGATGCGACAGATCGCGTACGTTTTTTTCCTTTAATCTTTTTCAAACTTTCTTCACGTAGTTTTGGGAAGATAATGAGGACGGACTTGGTAATTCCTTTTTTTTGTTTGAATGTTTTCATGTTTGAGCTAAAGTGTTACGTTCTTTCTTACGCATTCTCAGAATGCTGATGATACCCTAGAATCACTCTAAAAGAATTGAATATTTCAGGCTTTAATGGTTGAGATAAAGAGGATATGTTCCTCTTAGGTATATGGAAATGCTAGGGATCTAGCTGTTGAACCTTAGGCCATAGTATCTAAGCAGCCTTGCTGATATAGCTCAATTGACGTGCTCTCTGGGATCCATTCCAGCTGGTAGTTGCTGTTAGAAATTTTTACCTTCGGACTGGAAAGCCTAAAACAATCAATAGCATGATTCTTATTCTTAAGAGGAAACTGCTCTAAACATATTGGCAAACTATGAGCCATTGTAGTTTAGAGGGAACATCATCAATTTTTTTTTTAAAATTTGGTATGTGAAGGAATTATGTGCAGCTAGTGCCTGCTTGCTTTGTCCTGAGCTTTCTGCTTTGGGATCAAGAGGGAAAAAAAAAAAACAACTTCAGGGCAGGTACATGATCCCAGTTCTTGTTGCACAGCTTAAGCCAAGATTGAGTGTGTTCATTATTCTAATATTCTCCACAGAGTGTTGAGAGCATATGGTGTCCATGGTCACAACAAAACTTGAATGAAGGGTCTCCTTTCTTACACTTGCATTTGTTTTACCTTCACACATTAGCTTCGTGGTTTACGTACAATGCCAACTTGTATACAACCAATCGTCATTCTGTGACTTTCTTGTTCCCTTCAGAGATACTCTAAAGCTGCATCTAGGAGCAATTTCTAGATACCATAGTGATTTCAATTTTTATGACACATTCCAACATGAACTCTGGTAGACATCTTTATCTTCAGTGGAAGTCATGAAATTTCTCATCTCTCATTGAATTATAGGTTGGTGCCACTTCTCTGGAAGCAGTCCATGGTAATGTTGCCGGCTCTGCGTCTTGGTGCAATTGGGAACTTTATTTTTAGCCATAAGGAATCATTCTTTATAAGCTTTGCTTGTGTAATGCTTTATTGCAAATATATTGATACCAAATTTTTCTTCATCAGCACTGTTATGTACTCGTGTTCAATATTTTGATGTAGGGTGCAAGCAGGAATATTTTCTTGTCATACCTTCCTTAACACACAACTTTCCAAATGTAAAAAGAATATTGGTGGAAAAATGTGAGGGACATGGGAGTACATATTAATATATGATTATGTACTATTTCCAAAGTTCTTTTGTAACAAGGAGGGATTCTTAATGTTATGATATCTTGTTCTCTTTGTGAAAGTAGATAATAGTGCAGAGTGTATTGAATTAAAAATAAAGTGTAACTACAAGTATATGAAGACAGCCACAACAAAATTTTTTATACAGGGGTGTGCACCTAGATGTTGTCCCTTACTCTTCTGAAAATGCCAAAAATTAGAAGAGGATACATGTTACAACTTCTCTAATAGAACAAAGTGAAGAAAAAGAAGAAGAAACATCCATGTTGGAACTGAGTCTAGCCCGAAAGCCTGGAGGAAATAAACAATGGAAGTGATTCCAAAACTTGGATTCCCCTCGCACTCCACAATCTTGAGCCTCCATGAACAGTTCCACTATGACAGAAGTTCATGCATCATATATGGAATATGCTACATGCTATGGATTCTAAGAAGAATGAGATCCAAAAAATGAAGTGTAGATAAAGTGTCGTTTACTTGATGTAAAATGGTCTAGGAAAAGATAGAAGATAAAAAAAAAACATAATAGGTGAGGATCATTACTTTAATTTATGCATATTTGGGTCTTTCTGCTTTACATTGTTCATGAGAAATCTAATTCTGTTAATTTGGGAAAACATAGCACTTTGACGTCCAACTCCAAGTGGCATTGAGCAACATTTTTCTTTGAGGTTAGCTGTCAACCGATGTCTGATGTCAGCCTCCCATTTACTTTTGCCTAGCGCATCAGCCTGGTTGCTGTTAACATCTCTTTGTTTGATGAATCTTATCTTATTTGTTATTTTTGCCATTTGTTCTTACGCTCTGTGAAGTACGTCATTCATACTTGTGGTGGATATTGAAGCCAATGAATGCCTTCGCTTGGAATGTAAAACTATTAGCATATTACCATGCTGTCATAGATTTAACTGGGCTCTGAGTGTTTGTTGTCCATGTTTCTTTTGATATTGATCTGGGGTATTTATACACATTTGCATTCGTTATTTAGTCTCAGGGGTTGTTTGCATTTATTAATTTCCCTGTGCTTTTATTCTCCCAACCGATTTTCACATGTTTTGCAAACATGTAAAAATGGAAGTCAGGGTTTAGCTTCCCCAGATGCTAGGAATATCCTTATTTCCTTGGAACAAATTACCCCCCTCCCTCCTTGGGAAACATTTACCAGGAATATTCTCTGTCCATGTGCTCTTTCTCTCTCTCTTTCTATGTAAACACATGATTTTATTTTTAAGGTTTTCATATAAAATTGCAAAGGCAGAATTTTATCTATGTCATGGTTCTTTTATTCATAGTAGATGCTTATATTTTTATTTTGCAATGGAAATCTGTTTTCAACTGCTTTAGGTTTGAAATTATTGCATCTCTTTACTTGTCATGTTTTTAATTATCCATCATCCTTTTTTGACCTCATGTTGTGGCCATTTTCAGATCAATAAAAGAGGTGAAGGTGTTGATGAAAAAATCAAGAAACTTGATACCGAACTTGCTAGATACAAAGAACAGATCAAGAAGACTCGACCTGGACCTGCACAAGAAGCTGTTAAAGCTCGAGCTATGAGAGTTCTTAAGCAGAAGCGCATGTTGGTGACCACTCTTTCATCAATCCATTTCTGTCAGTGCTAGGTTTATAGTAAGGGATTTTTATGTGAATACCGTATTAGCAACATATTTATCTTCCTACAATTTGAATGCCATTGATACACTCCAAAACTATACAGTATTGTCTGTAATCCTCTGGTAAATTTTTTTCTAGAAAGTAGGAAAATATGTTAGATTATTTTGATGAGGTAAAGTTTGTAGACAAATGAATTTCAAATGACCATTTCCCCTTCCCATTCATTTTTTAGCAGGTGCAAAGGTATCTCATATGACCTGGACTAGTAGTTAAAAATCTTATCAATCATACATGATATTCAGATTATGGGAAGCATTCTGTTATAACATATTTCTAACAAGGATATTCACGTAAGCATCTTTGTATTTATTGCCACACATGGGGTATCCACTTTCATGATTATCTATTGCTCAATTCTAAAAGATAGTTTCTTATTACTAAGATGAACACTTCTGAAGTATGAGTGGTGGTGTCTACCTCCTGACCTGCAAGATCATCAATTTTGTTGTTTGATTCTCTTCTATGCGATGAACATCAAATTTCTTTGATTCATGTACAACATTTTTTTCTCTCTTACCTGTTGGATTTGCACTTCAAGCACCTGCCAGGTATGGCTTTCTAATATAGATTCCAACCTTAATTATTATGACTCAACCATTAATTACACTGTAAATGTAGCTGAGTATGTTTCTTCAAGGAGGAGGATGTTATTATTTATTGGTCATCAGAATAAAAACCTGTTCATGCTTTCTATCACACTACTACAGAAACTTGCTGACAATGAAAAATATTTTTTAGAGAACTGGAGTGGTGACGAATGGTATAGGTTTGTCTTTAAATATCATGATTCTTTTTGTCAGTTCCATGATTACTCCAGATGACACAACATATCCAGTTTACTTTTAAGTGTATAGCTTTCAAGTATTTTACTGTTAACTCATCCTGATTCATCGGAGTACATATATGATATATCTTCACCCTTCAAGAAGGAGAACAAATGGTGGTGGAAACTTAATGTGATTATAACTTTCCTTTCAGTTCTCATATGAATGACTCTCAGTCCTTGTTAGAGTCCTTCAAATCAAAGATATTGCTCAACAAGATGGTCCCAACAGTTTCTTGTTCTCTGTATAATATGCGAAATGGCCTTGTTATATTTAATGAATTTCTTTTAGTATCTGAAGGAGTCTGATCTCTCTTTGTGCATGTGTTTTGTTTGTGTTGTGTGTCTGTGTGTCTGTCGGCTTTTCATGTTTGTATGATATATGGCATGGGGAGGCATGTGAACTTTACAAAATTGGGTTAGCTAGCTGTGATGCATTCTGCTAATCATAAAATAGCCCAATTCTTCCCCGTTCCCTAAAAAAATGTGCCTGATTTTTTATTAATGTTTGGTTCTTTTCTAATACACTGATCTTTTCAATATTTGTTCTTTTTCTGATCTGCCTTCTATTCAGGTATGAGGGACAGCGCGATATGCTGTTCAATCAGACATTCAATCTTGATCAAGTTGCTTTTGCAGCCGAAGGACTTAAAGATGCACAGCAAACTGTATGCTTTGGAAGATCATGCATGATTTGAATTTGTGATGATTTATCTCACTGCCCTTGTTTTTTAATTCCGACTTATCGTTTCAGATGTCTGCACTGAAGTCCGCTAATAAGGAATTGAAAGGAATGATGAAAACTGTGAAGATCTCAGACATAGATGTACACACCCACTTTGTCCTCTACAGTCCTTCATGCACCAGAGAAACTCTCGTGCTGATGTTACTAGTTAAATACTCTTTCTGCATCTTTTAGACTTTTCCTAAAACTACTTCTCTTCCTTGTTCACAGAGCATGCAAGATGACATGATGGATCTGATGGACATTAGTACAGAAATTCAAGAGTCTCTTGGCAGAAGTTACAATGTTCCTGATGACATTGATGAGGAAGAACTTTTGGGTGGTAAGATAAAATATATGTTTGTGTCTCTTTTCAACAACTTTCTGTAATTGTCCTTCATCTGTGGACTTGGTTGTTGAATTTATTTCTGCTTTCTGGATTATGGATTATCTTTGTTACAAAATCTGTGGTGTTATCTGCTGTCTGTCTGAGTTGTCCTCTAAGTATATACAGTATAATTTTATGCTGCATATTATGTAGAGCTGGATGCTTTGGAGGCTGACATGGAAAATGAAGCGGATGCTGTGCCATCATACCTGCAGCCTGACAAGGAGCCTGATGTAGAAGCAGAACTCAATTTACCTGCAGCCCCAAGTGGGCATGCAGCAGCACAACCTGTTCAGGTACATTCATTTAGACCCACTTATGTCTGGATGTTTTGAGGTGTGGTGTTTCTTTATGCTGAAGCCCATTGAATCTAAGAGATAAAGCATTTCATAGAAGGGGGAGAAAAGCTAGATTTTGATAGATTTGAAGAGGGGCAACTCAAGACTTGCTTCCCGCATGTGGGCGCCCACCCCCCGCTTGCCCCAGGCACAAGTGGGTGGGTCCCCGCTTGACCTCTATATATATATATATATGTGATTTTATCATGATCAGTCTGCCTATCAACAAGGTCTTGTTGTGTCTATGTTCTGTATATTGCGAAAACTTTTGGCCAAGTTGCGATGTAAGGCTTTTTAGTACCAAATGACCCATTTCCAAGGAATTAGTCTGCTTCCCATATGATTAATTAGCTTTGGAAGGGAATGAGGGGGACTCAAAAGCTGATGGTTCTTGATGGAGAACCGCTGTTCCACATGAAATTCATTTCTGTTTTTTCCATGGGCATTGTGTGTGTGTGTGTGAAAGAGAGAGAGAGGTATAGGCCACTGGATCAAGGCTGTTAAGATGCTGAGATGATAGATCTCTGAAGCACTATGCACCAATGTTTAAGACCTGAAAGCTTTTGAACTTCATACCAACCTCCATTAACAATTTCTCTTCAGATCGAACTCCATTACCTGATCCCATTCCATTGAAATTCTCCAATCTTCGTTGCTAATTTCTCCTTTGTTTTCTTCTCACAGGCAGTGGACGAAATGGGTCTTCCTGCTGTTCCTCGAGCATCTTTACGAGGATAGTGTCGTCGAATGTACAAGATCATTTTTCTATACAGATTCTTGGATTTGGAAGGTGGCACGCCATTGTCGTTGGAGATCCAAGGAGATGTTCCCCAGCTGTTCAGATGTCCACTGTTCTTGAGTGATGTGAGCAACTTGGAGAGAAATGTAACAAGGCAGACCAGATTATTCTTCCTATTCCAAACTTGATGGTTTCTCCTTGACCATGGATGATGTTGCCTTTTTCATCTGACCTCTTTCATCACTCATGGAGGAACAGCTTGTCCATTGTAAACATGAAAAGGAACGGTGTGTTGTGATTTAGGTGGTGTTAGTATCTTACTGATTTTTATGTACGCATTGCTCTACATGTAAAAAATAATTAAAAGGGTTGTCCTCCTTGTAGAATAAAACTACTTGTTCATATAACTTTCGGTTACTTGTGAAGACTTGATAAACTATTTTAATTAGCTCTTTGAACCCTCAGGTTGAGAAGAGAGAGGTGACATCTTGATCTCGAACACCCATCCTCTCCTTTTCAACTAAAATTAGTATAAAAAGAACATTAACCCGACATAGATTATTCTTATGATGCAACATGCCAATTGCCAACATGATAAAAGGACACTGGTTTTTATGAACGTTTCAGGGCTTGGAAATTGATATACGCAAGGTCTTAATCTCCCAAGTTTTAAAGTTTCTACAATTGTGTTTCTTAATTGATACACAAGGTCAAATCTCCTTTGATCAACCCCATGGTCACTAACACATGAATTGGTGAATTCATAGGAAAAAAAAAGATATGCATATTTTCTTTGTAGTCCCTTAAATTAAACTATTATCATATTAGTTCCTCAAAGTCTCTAAAATCTTGAAAAAAGTTTCTCTGTTAGAGATTAATATGTAAGATTTAGAAGTTTTGAGGGGTTAATATAATAATGATGAATTAATCTATAATTAATTAAGTTTATAAAGACTAATAAGAAAAAATTCTAAAAACTCACTCTCCAAAAATTTAATCTTTAAATTAAAAAAGTCAAACAAGACTCCACAAAATATATTTCTTAACTACAGTAAAATTTTAGACAAATTAATTAGAAGTTCTTATTAGATATTTGACTTATTTTTTTGTCTTTAACAGAGCTGTAATTTATTACAGAAAGTGTTATCTCTTGTTACAGTATACATTAAGTCTTGTTATAGCAAGAACCTCTTTGTTACAGTCAGAGATTTCTAATTAATTTTTTCTAAAATTTATAATGATGAAAATATTGATAAAATTAAAATTTTAATTACATATTCGACTAACCCCCGCCCAAAAAAATTCCCACAAAAATGTGGTGGTATTTGCTGTGTTTTTTACGTCACTATATATACATATATTTTATGGCTGCTGCGGTCGGATGTTTTCTCCACTTAGGGCTGCCAACGGGTCGGAGTCGGAATCGGAAATAGGTGTTTCAGCTTCCGCTTCCTATAAGAAATTTCGGAGTCAGAAACGGAAACGGAAAAGGGTGTTTCCGCTTTCTATCGGAAAATCGGAAACGGAAACAAAATGAAAACTTCGGATGTAACAACATTTGTACAATTATAATTATTAATAAATTTACAAGTATATTAATTATTAAATTTATGAATAGTTACAAATGTAATTTGATAATCTTTTTCATCATGTACATTATAATGACCCTTACTAAATGAAGTATAACAATATCAAATTAGTATGATAAAATCATACTTCAAATCAAGCAAGGCAAAGAAGGCACACACATTTTTTAAGCAAAGTACACCAAGGAATTATTAAAGAAATTTGGATTTGACAATGCAAAGCCACTGTCCACACCAATGAGCACATCTACAAGGTTAGACAGTGATAAAGATTGTAAGAAAGTAGTTTAAAAACTTTATAGAGGTATGATAGGATCATTGCTTTATTTAACAGCTAGTAGGCTTGATATTCTATTTAGTGTATGCATATACGCAAGGTATCGGGCTGATCCTAAAGAATCTCATTTAATTTCTGTTAATTTTTTTTTAGATATCTAGCTAGAACTCATGATCTAGGTCTGTGGTATCCAAAACCATGTGAAACTAGCTTAGTAGGTTATTGCTGCTATTGTCCCAGGCTGCTGCCATGGCTTTCTTCTTGTATCTTCTGGGTCTTCTGGAGCTGTCTTTCTTTCTGAACTCGCTTTTCTTCAGTTTCGGACATTCAACTTTGATATGTCCGGGCTTCTTGAATTCATAGCAAATCGGTTCAATCTTCTTTGCATCTTTAACTTCAGGCTTTTTGAAGTCTTTTCCCTTCTTGAAGTACCTTCTTCCAGACTGATATTTCTTTTTCTTGGCTAGTATGCGTTGTAACCTTCTGGATAGCAGTGCTTCTTCATCTTCGTTGCTGTTCATGCTCTCCTGGCTATATGAGCCTTCTTCTGATGTGTCTTCTTCTGCTTTGAGAGCGTTGGTATGTTTCTTTCTGCTAGACGATTATCCCAACCTCTCCATATTTATCTCATGGGCCATAAGGGACCCAGTGAGTTTCTCTAATGACATTATCTTCAAGTCATTAGCCTCTTTTATTGCTATTACTTTTGGGGTCCACGAGGTTGGTAGGGACCTTAGGATTTTCCTTACCATATCTCCCATTTGATACGTCTTACCAAGACCAACCAATTCATTTGTGATATTGGTGAACCTACTATACATCTGTGTAATTGTTTCACTGGGCTGCATCTGAAATCTCTCATACTGTGTTACCAGAATATCTATTCTGGTTTCTTTTACCTTTTCAGTACCTTCATAAGTGATCCTTAACTTTTCCCACATTTCCATAGCAGATTTGTAGGCTGATATGCGGTTGAACTCTTTCTTTCTAAGAGCACAACACAGGATGTTTTTGGCCTTGCAGTTTAAGGAAATCGTACTTACTGAACTTTGCATACAGCTTGTGCTCTCGGAGAACTTCCAAAACAACCCTCAAATGATCACGGTGTGTAGCCTCATCCGGAGAATAGACTAGCACATCATCAATAAACACCACTACAAAACTACCTAAATAAGGTCTAAACACCATGTTCATGAGATCCATGAATACTGCAGGGGCATTGGTCAGAACAAATGGAAGCACCAAAAACTCATAATGTCCATAACGAGTCCTAAAGGCCATCTTGGACACATCTTCACTCCTAATCCTCAATTGATGATAGCTGGACCTGTAACGACCCAAGAACCCGACCCTCGGCCCACGCCGAGGACCCGATTTTCGCGGTCGCCGCCCACGGACCATGGGGGCCCGGAAGGGCTATAACACGCGTCTGACAGGATATGTAACGGAGGTAAACGTCAACTGCTAAGCTAGAAGCGTACAAGCGGAAACAGGAAAGTAAAGCGAGACCGCTGCGTGCCGCTCTAAGTATAGTCCCAACGCACGCACACTAGTACAAGTAAGGAAAGGGGAGAGACAAGTCCCTTAGGGGCATACCCCGAGGGTGACGTACACTGAGAGGGGGAACCACTGCTAGCTACGGGAACCAAGACTACCGCCCCGTCTCCTCCACCCGACGCGCGCCCTGCCGCTGCTGGGAAGACTCACCTGGAAAACAGAGGGATGAGCTTCACAACAGAAGCTCAGTAGGGACTACCAATCTCCTACTGGCTCTAAACAGGCAGAGGAACACATACAACTATTAATAAAGGAAAGACGACATTTTATATCTTTCTACCTACAAAAGGAAGTGCGGAAGCGAAGCTAAAGCTAACACGGTACGGAAAGTACTCTCGGTCGGAAACTCCGTACGACTGCTCGTCGTGACCACCATACGGCTAGTAAAACACAGACGGAGGGAACTCCTTCTGGACAAGGAACACTAGCTACTGGAACAACACCACTAGTCAGACGGTCAGGTGCGTCCACAGACGTCTTATCCTCGACCTAGGTCCTGGCCCTCGCGTCTCGTCAGAGCGAGGTAGGACACAAGTACAACAACAGTAACCGCCGTAGTCTGGCCGGACTACGGTCCCACGCCTGACCTCTCCAAATGGTTCCGGGGCCGTAAGGAGCGAGGCAGTGAGAAGAAGGACTGGCTGGCCTGTGCGGGTAGAACTCCAAACTGTCCTCGGCGTCCCAGACCAACCACGAGAGCTCTGCAAGCGACTCACATGCCACTGTCCTAACCACCGTTTTCCCCTCAGCTCCAGAGTCTGCCTAAACGGCTGCCAACTCGAGCACACTCGTAGCCCGGAGTACTCCCTCAATAGGCTCCCGAGGACGGGGGTCCCAGGTAACGGTAACAACCTCTCGCACGGGACAAGCCCTTAAGTGCCGCGCACCAGGCGAACGACTAGTGTGAGACCGTACTAGGGAACTAGCACAGGTGCCACGGGTACAGTACAAGCGAAGCGGAACGGCGGAAACGAGAACCTGTCTCAGAACAGAGGTGGCGACACGTAGGCTGTCGCGACCAAGGTCGCGACGCCCTATGCGTCGCCTTCTCAAGGCGACGTAGACCCTGTCGCAACCCTGGTCGCGACACCCTGCGTGTCGTCTTACCAGGCGGATCGCGACACGGGTATTGTCGCCTTCAAGGCAGAGGGGGGTTCCGGAGATCCTCTCTCCAGGAACCTCCCCGAAATGGGGGAAACAACACACGGCGGGGGAGGGGAGCATGCTTATCATGCTAGGAAGCCATTCAACACACAAACCACCCTCGAATCCCCCAAAAGCATGGATTCTACGCTCGGAGGAAAACCTCACTCACACGAGCATGGAGTTCTCACACTCCCCAAACCCCAATCACATGAGAACCGCGGTCTAGACGGGGAGGGGATCATGCTTAGGGCGAAGGAGTCGGATGTCCCTACTTCCACGCGAAGAACGCACCCGTTGGGGCCTTCTCGTAGGTTTGGCCACCTCCTCCTCGCACCGCACGACACGAACACGACCCCTGCACGAACGGAGCGTCACCCTCCTCAGCACGACCGCCTCAACACGGGGGAGGCACCCCAAAACCGTCGGAAGCTCCGAGAGGGCGAGAGAAAGAGGGGGGGAAAGGAGAGGTGCGAGAGAGGGGGAAGGGGCTCGGGCGCCCGGACTTTAGCCCGCGGTCCTGAGAAGGCGACATACCCCATGTCGCCACGGGAACCAGAAGGCGACACACCCCCCGTCTCAACCCACTGACAACGGTCAAATCTCGGAATTTGAAAAAGTGAAGGCGACAGCCATCTTGTCGTGTTCACCCGACACCGCCAGAGCCGTACTGACACAAAGGACGCCCGTCACGTCTGTCAGACGGCGTCTGGGGCGACGCGATGGGAAGGCGACATAGGCCATGTCGCCTTCAAGAAGGCGACATACCCCATGCCGCCATCCATCAAACCAGAAGGCGACAAGGCGGACATACCCCCTGTCGCAATCCCAAGCAGAACCATACATCGACGCGATCGGAACCACGTCGCGACAGTCGCCCTGCCGCGACCCAGAGGACGGGGCCAAGGGCCCAAGGGGCCGGGGTGTTACAGGACCGCAGATCAATCTTAGAGAACACCGATGCATTCTGCAGCTGGTCGAATAAATCATCAATCTGCGATAAGGGATACCTATTCTTCACAGTCACCTGGTTGAGCTTCCTATAATCAATGCATGTAACGCCCCGAAGTGGAATATCGGAGCGTAATTACAGTTATTAAATAGTATAGAGCGAGAAATAAATGACAAACCATTGCACAATTTAACTAATGCCAAAAGAAATCTAATTTCATTAATAATCCATCAAATATCTAATACATTCATCAATCAGAGCCATAACTAGGGCCCAGAGTACTTTATTCAATTCAAACTGATATATATTGACCAAATGACTACTAATCTAACTATCTACTACGCCATAATAGCTGATCGGGTCACTCCCGAGCAACATCCTTGTCCCCATCCTCGTGCGTATGGTACTCGCCATCCGACTCAGCTGAACACATGAATTAAATACGCAGGAAGAGCGAATAACGCCCAGTAGGACTTAATATCTCATGAGAACAATCATGCTTTAAATAATTAATGTTTTAAATGGTAGGGTAACTAAAGAGTATAGTCAAGTAGAGCAAGTAACGATAACAAGAGAACAATAGCACTGGTACAGGGAAAATAGCACAACGAGAACGATAATAAAATGGCCATGTAACGACAATAGCATATGTTGACTATGTTGGATGCAAGGTAGATAGAAAAAGCACCAGTAGTGGTTGTCAATTCCTTGCAGGATGCTTGATCTCATGGTCATCAAAGAAACAAAATTCAGTAGTACTGTCAACAGCTGAAGCTGAGTACATAGCTATTGGAAGCCGTTGCACTAAACTACTATGGATAAAACAACAGCTTGAGGATTATGGATTGCACCCATTGCTGTGCGACAACACCAGTGCAATAAATCTCACCAAAAATCTAGTTTAGCACTCCAGGACAAAGTATATAGAGGTTAGATATCATTTTATTAGAGATTATGTAGCTAATGAAAATATAAATATTTCTTTTATAGATACGTTGAATTAGTTGGCAGACATCTTTACAAAAGTCTTATCTGAAGAGAGATTTACATCTCTTGGAAGGGAACTATGCATGTGTAATTTGTAATAGATCTCTCTGCACAAAATTGAAATAATAATATTTTCAGAATAATACTTATTATCTCCCTTGGAATTAAGAAAAATTCCTTTATAGCTTGCATCATAAAGTGCTTTGACGGTTCGTTATTTTAAAAGGCTTTATCTCTTGCGAAATCGTCTCCTTTTGTCGTTTTCCGCATTTATTGATATGTCTTTTCAAAAGCAACTTTAAGTCCTACTTTTAATCCTGTAATCTATGCCATATCGATTCCACCTTTCTTTTTCATCTCTTTCGACTCGCCTGGAACGATAAACCCTATTGATTCCGGCATCCTCTCTGTGAGATTTCGAAAGAATCCCTTTGTTCGCGCCAAAATTTCTTGAGGGCTTATGTTCCATTCCTCCCCACGATCCTCCAGAACCTCTCTTTGTTCAATTCCATGGCAGTTTTTGGGGTTTTCGGCACTGTTGGTGGCTACAGTGTTGCTTTCCTCACATTAGAGCAGCAGGAGCAGTTTGCAGCTGTGAAGACGAAGTCTTGTGGCAACAAGGCAGTGGATGTTGCAGATTTGGAGAAGAATGGAATGCATAGTGTCATAGCAGTGATGCAGAGGATGAAATGGACAAAAATGGTGACTATCTCAGAGGCAAGTTATCCAGACTTGGTAAAAGCTTTCTATATCTGTTTGAAATCCCAAGAGGATGGATCCCTGATCTCCACAGTCAAAGGTACTCTTATTCACATCTCATATGATCTGTTGGAGAGTCTATTTGGAGTGTCCACCATTGGTCGCAGTGGGGTGGACAGTGTTGACATTCATGTCAAGGGCTTAGGAATCATTGGTACTGAATATAAGTTGAAGGATGGTAAAATCGATATAAATCAGCTGAATGCTTTCAATAGGATTCTTCACTTCATAGTTTTTCAGATCCTAGTGCCCAAAAGTGCTACTTTTTCCACTTGCCCTAAAGCAGACTCAGATATGATGTTCTGGGCGATTCAAAATCAGGATATTAATATGGCAAAGGTGATCATTAAGAGGATGAAGTTTGCAACTGCCATGATTTGGGATAAGAAGAACAAGCTCAACGTTTCTCTACCATATGCTCACTTGTTGACAAGAAATTTTCAGCATTAGAACATTGATTTGAATGGCGAAGTGTCAGAGAAGATGGGCCAAGCTATCAGGTCCAAAAATTTGAAGAAGAGCGGTTTTTCTCTAGTAGCTGGTGTTTGGACCAAGACCTCGGTCGCTGAAGGAGAGGCTATCATTGGGGAAGCACAGGAAATTCCTCAAATTCTAGAGGCAGAGGTAGTGGCAGAAGTAAGGGCTGAAGACCTTGTCGTAGAGGTTCTAGCAGCCCCAGTAGTTCAAGAAGAGGCAGCAAAAATCAGATTAGAAATCCCAGTGGTCCCAGAAGAGGAAGAAGAAATCAGAGTTGAAGTACCAGTGGCTAACTCAAGAAGAATTGAAGAAATACCTCCTAAGCTTATTGAGCCCGTTGGGCAATCATCTGAGGTTGAGTCCCCTTCGACAGTTGTTGCATCAATTATTGAAGAAATTTTTGGAAACGTTCGCCTGCATTCAAGGGGAGTAGGAAGAAATCCATGAAGAAATCCCTCCAAGTGTTCCTGCTGAAGTTGTTATGGAAGATGTTGTTCCAGAAGTTATGGCACTAGGCCACAGTGAAGTTCAGATGGAAGATGCTCCTGATCAGGGGGAGCATGTAGTTGAGAAGGAAGCACAGATTCAGGGAGAGCACACATGTAACGACCCAAGATCCGACTCACCGGTAACCAACCAGTAACCTGAATCCTGACCCACTAACCACGAGCCGAAGCTCGGAAGGGTAATAAAAGAGCGCCTGAGGAGAACAAATAAGAAAATGTACAAGCTACAATTTAAAACATTTCAAACTAGAACAACTCAGAGCCAACACTGAAAGTAAGAGTATAGTAAGTACAAAGCAAGGTACTACTCACAACAGCTAAGCAGGACCAGCACCGGAGAGACCAGACTCCTCTGCTCAAGAGAGCTGACCACGAACCACCTGAAGGGGAAGGGAGTGAGTCTCAAGAAGAGACCCAGTAGGGCAACTAACCCCCACTAGTAAACATAACTACTAAATAGTGCTAGAAGGAAATCACAGTAAGTAAACAAGCACACTGTGTACAACACACAGGAACCGGTGGCATAGTGCGCAACTCCCTCAGGAGCGCACTGAGAATCTGGAACCTCGCAGGCTCGACAGTACAACAAGCAGAGCACACACAAGCTCATACACACACTCACAAGTGGGACTTAGCTAGGGGCCTATGGTCGGCGTCCCGACACCACAGAGTCCTCCACCCCTAGCCCGTGTGCACACTACAGGCGCTCTCTCGCACGCCTGGTCCACCCACCAGTTTTCCCCTACGCCAGACCCTAGTGGTAGAGAAGGGCCCCACGAAAATCGGCTCCAAATCACCACAAGGGGTACACATAGAACGGAGTCACCCTCAATGTCTCGGCTCACTGGCAGAGTAACCCTCCACGCCAGTTGTCCAGACGGAGCCCAGCTCAACGCCTAGGAAGCACAACACAAGAAGGAGCATGGTAAAACCCAACACAAGTACGAACGGGAACACTCCCAGCGTCCGAAACATTAACAGGCGGGCACCACGTGTCAACGCCTCAACACAGTCCAACATAACACGAGCACAGACAGAGACACTCTCTACGTCTGGCAGACCGTGCCAACAAGCAAACACCGCATGTCAAAACCTCAAACCGCAGAAAAGGAGACAACATGCTGGGAACTCACCTGAGGATTGACGACAGCATCGACTGTCACCAATCAGGAAGTAGACGGCAGCATCGACGATCGCCAACTATGGGTAGATGGTCACCTGTTGGCAGTTTACCTAAAGTCGACAACAAAGGATCTTGCCGTTTAGTTCCTATCTGAAGAGTTCAATGGCAAAGGGTCTCGCCGTTCATCTCTTCCCTGAAGAGCCCGACGTCAACCGATGTTGACGTTGACTTCTTTAGCTTCCAGCAGCTGAAGCGGCCTCAAGACGATCCCAAAGGGCAATCCAGCCCCAAAAACCATCAGGTGGATGTAGGGAAACACTTCCCTCATCACCCCACACTACCACAAAGCTGGAAAGCGGCGATCCAATGCACGGATCGGCTAAAACACCCAAAAACCCAGCATGGAGAAACCCTCCCCAAAAACACGATTTCCACGCAATACACACACAAGCAAGCATGGATAACAACACAGAAGAAGCAAGGGGTCAAGTCCCTACCTCAGAAATGCAATAAAACTCCTACAAAACCTTGAATTGTGCCGATCCCCTAGGAGCTTCCCCGCGAGAACCGCCATTCAATCCTCCGTTTCCCGTCTGATTCGTCGCCGCCACACGCACCACGACCTCCCCACGTGCTCCCGTTGGCCGCCGGAAGTGGTGGAGAAGAAGAAAGGTGAAGGTGGTGGGAAGGAGAGGGGAGAAGAAGGGGAAGAAGGGCTCTCAGGTTGCCCCTAAAAATGCAGGCCGGGACGATTGACGTCAACATCCCTTGCCGTCAACTGAACCGCCACACCTTGACATCCACATCGGATGCCGTCAAGTTCCATCTCCGAAAAAGCCTGGAACCATCAGTCGATGGCAACATCGATGGACGCCAGAAACATGTCAACGACAACCCTCTTGCCGTCAACCACACAGTCGACGTCGACCCCTTGGACGTCAACCGGCACAGCTCTATCAGTAAACCGATAAGGATCCAATAAGGGTCCAATAAGACCTGAAACCTTACAACACATCTAATGCCCCCGTTGATCAATTTCAAGAAGGTGTTTCTGCAAGCTCTTCTGAATCAGATGAAGATATTGCTAAGGAGTCTGCTAGAGAGCCAGCCGTGAAAGAGAAGGGTGTGGCCTCAAAAGTTCCATTACTCACTAGTAAGGCACACAGAAGATCCAAGAAATAGAAGCTCAGAGTGAACCTGAAACCAGTAATTGAGAGATTAGATACACAAGGGCAAATTCTTTGCTCTGTGCAGTCAGATATCTCATCTATTTTTATAAGTCAGAGCTCTGCTGTCAAAGAGATGGCTATGGTTAAGTCTGCACTGCAATGGATGAAAAATGAGTTGGGAAGTATGAAAACATTAATGACAGATCTTTCAGAATTGGTGAGGGCCCAATCATCTACTCCTGCCCCTCCTGCTCCCACTCCTGCAGTGTCAGAGGACAGTTCAAGGCCATCCGGGCCAAGGAATGAAGAAGAAGTCCGACCATCAGGGTTAGTTTGTGTTGAGGATTCAGGGCCATTAGGGCCAAAGGTTGCTGAGGAATCAAGTCAGTTTCAGCCAGCACAGGAAGCATCTGGGCCACCAGGGCCATCAGCTGAGCAGTCAGGGCCTCCAGGGCCAGTTGTGGATGAGTCTGGGCCATTAGGGCGAGTGGAATCTCAGGCTGAGCAAGTAAGAGTTGAAGCACCTGTAGAAGAGGCTGTGCCCCCAGAACCCCCTACTTCTCCTCTTCAGACACCAGCCCCTCCTTCTCCACCCTCATCCTCCACTTCTCCTCCAGCTCCTGCCACCTTCAAACAACCCCTTCCCAAAAACATTTCCTCACCTACACCATTTCCTACCACAACCTCATCTTCTCCTACTTCCTCCACATTCATTCCTCCTCCTCCTTCTGAGGCACCTCCAGCATCATCCTCCTCAACTGGAGCCTCCTCTTCAGGTCCTTCATCAGCTAGACCATCTGTACCACCTCCCTCTACTTCTTATTCCTCTCTTCATTCTCCTACTCCTCCCTCTTTTGTTACCATTATTCCAGAGGGTGTCCAACTTGAAGGTCATATGATCCAGGACATCAAAGATGCAATATCCTCGAATCTTAAATATCATGATTTACTTAGAGATTCTTATTTATGTAAACTAATTAGACTTCAATTGGGATATTTAGGATTAAGAGTGTGGTTATGCCACATTATCATACACCAGTAACACTTTCGGTCGTACGCACCCCGATAGAACGACACTGGAAAACTGTAACAAAAATGAAATTCGAGAACACCATAATTCTTAGAAAAATATGGAGATATCAAAAATTTAATTATTCAGAACTTTTGACATACAGATTTCGAGATTAAGCCGACGCAACTATTTTCCAGGCGATTTTTCACCCAGTGGAAAATAAATTCTAAAAATTTAACAAAAAAATACCATAATTTGTAAAATCTTCCTATTAGTCTATGGTTGAAATTTCAACTCAAATGGACATCATTAGAACACCTAAACAAGGAGACAAATGGGTCAGCCGATTTATCTACCATTTACTGAAGCTATTTTCTTTTGATTTCTCTTGCTTACGTATTATGGCAACGTAAGCTGTGTTTTTATTTTTGGTTAAAAGGGCTTACACCTGTCTGGGTACGTGTAGGAGGGGTGTGAGGCCATGGTGAATGTGGCTATTGTATGGGGGTATGAAGTCTCATAGTGGCACCTGTAAGGCAGATGTGCCAGCAGCATGCAGTCTGGAGGAGTTATAAAAACCCTCTCTTCATCCATCGAACATATCTTTCGATCCCCTATTCCTGTTGTTGCTGCTTGTTGTAGCTGCTTTTTCCTTCTTCTTTTGAATCACCACTCCTCCAACCGCATCGGCTAAAGCTGCTATACTGATACTAGTTCAACAAGGAAGAGAAGAAGAATCTTCATTTCTTTTTCAAGATTAAGTAGGTTCCTATCCTCTCTTTATACTTTTATTCTCTACTTGAATTAGAATGATTATAGTTTATATGTGTTGCTTGAGCTTTTCAAACAATCTATGTGTAGTATATACATCTCTTGTGTATGCGATTGTAACTCTAGACTTTGATTGACTCCTTAAATACCTTGGGGACTATGTGGTTACAAGGAGAATCTTCATTTCTTTTTCAAGATTATGTAGGTTCCACACTTCGAATCCTTCTTAGTTACCCACTTGTATGCACATAGTTTCTTCATTTGTAAAAACCATATTCCTGTTTGTTCCATATCTTGTAAAGTTCTTCTTGTTTTGTTTCACCTTTGATTAGAAATCCTCAAGGATAATCTTTGATTTGGTATTATCCTTAACTCGTATTCAGCAGGGTCATAAGAGGTATAAAGTCATCCTTTATCTTTCCTAGTGTTCAAGTTGTAGTTGGTGTATAAGTCACCAGTGGTATTAACCATTTCTGGGGGAAAGTGCAGCGGCTGTCGACAGGTACAATCCCATTTGTCGATAGGCACCCTTGTTCCAGAACCCAAAACACAGGATTTTCAGTATTTGTCTACAGATATAACCCATCTGTCGACAGATGGGGGACAAATTCCAGTACTAGGTTCTAGATGCATCAGTGGCTGTTGACAGCCACCTTCTGGCTGTCGACAACCATCAGTCTGGTTCTTATAAATTAAGCCAAACCTTCCCCAATCAGAGTTGGTATCTTCTAGTATTGTTTTAACCAATTGTTTTTCTTATATTCTTGGATTCCGAACTACTTCATCACCAAGATATCTGAATAAATTCTCAACCAAAACTACCTTGGGTTTTCCATTCCTATTATGCTCATGAGATGAAATTTATGATCTGAAGACAGTGCTCTCTTCGTAGAGGGATTAGGATCACTTGTGGTAGCACCAGTCACTTGTGATCAGTTGTGGGCGACAATTTGTAGGTAAATTCAAGTCAGTGGTTTGATGATGGTGGGTAATAAATCCCGTTCTTGCACAATGAACAAGATTCATGGTGCTGGAATCGCCTAGGCACTAAGGATGTATTTACGTTATTTAGTAATCTCTTGAGAGCAGTATGATGCATGTCGAATACGTTTCCAAATCAAGTTATGACCTGAATTTTGAAAGACATATATGACTCTTGTTCTATAATTTGTTTGAGCTCGTTATGAAATCAAATTGAGCTATATGTTCCTGTTAAGAATGAAATTCATGAGCAAATGAGTATTGATCCTTATATGCTTACTTTCACCTACTGAGTCCTCCGACTCATGCCTTTGTTTTCTCCAACCCTTTCAGATTGAAGGTGTGTATAATCTCAGCTACGGATGAATCCCAATTCTGCTGCGGATGATGAAGAGATGAAGAAGAATAAGCCTAGTCTAATGACTTTGTTTTAGAGATTTTGTTGTACTAATAAAACTTTAGAGAAAAGAAGCTTGGTTTATGTAAATAATGAGTATTGATACTTTATTATCTTGTGATGTATAATATGTTCAAAGATGCCTTTGAGGAATGGTTTGCTAGTTTTGTGTATTTCACGGATTTGTCTGCCCATAACGAAATTTTTCAGCGTAATCCCTCTTCCGATCCAAAAGTCATGTGATACGTGTATGTCTGTGCGGTCGGGGAAGGGTGTTACAGAGGTGGTATTAGAGCAAGGTTATGGGTGATAGATATTTCTATGATCATTTTCACAAAGGAAATATATAAAATGATTATGTGTATTCTAGAATTTCTAAAGATCATCTTATTCTTGAAATTTAGGTAGTTAGCATGAATTAATTGGATGTGTTTGGTGGTGTTCCAGGAAATGGTAGACAAAGGAAAAGCTATCGACACATCCAGTGAAGATAGACATGAGGAAGGTTTTAGGGAGGAAGTTCCCAATATTCCATTGGCTGGAAACTCTCAAGAAGGAAGCATTGGGACTTCTGATTTTGCTACTTTTATGCAATCATTTCAGGGGTTAGTGTAAACACTAATGAAGAACCAACAAGATATAGGTGGAGAAAGAATTTCTGGAGCATCGTTGTTAGAAAAGTTTAAGAAAATGGGATCTCCAGTGCTCAAAGAAAGTAGCCAACCTGAGGTTGTAGAAGGATGGGTTAGAGAGATGGAAAAGATATTTAAGGCAATTAGATGTGAAGAAGAGAACAAAGTTACACTGGCAACCTATATGCTTCAGGATAGAGTAGATGAATGGTGGCAATTTACCATGAGGAATGTATTCAGAAACAGAGGGGATAACATTAGTTGGGAAGAATTTCTAAGAGAGTTGTATGAGAAATACACTCCACCGCACATCAAGGATAGGAAAGAAGTGGAATTTTTACAGTTGGAGCAAAAAGACATGACGGTGGCAGAATATGAAACAAAATTCACTGA
Organism: Colocasia esculenta; assembly: GCA_014218235.1. Taxonomy (NCBI): domain Eukaryota; kingdom Viridiplantae; phylum Streptophyta; class Magnoliopsida; order Alismatales; family Araceae; genus Colocasia; species Colocasia esculenta. The sequence goes on along the minus strand of CM024755.1, from coordinate 10,941,181 downwards.
GCTGGAAAAATATGCACTACACATTTGTAATAATGAACTCAGGAGGGTAAATAAATTTGTAAGAGGATTGAAACCCAATGTGAGGAGCAGGGTAGCTCCACTAGATCCCCAGAGCATGGCAATGGCACTAAAGACTACGTTCATATAGGAATTTGAGTTTATAGAGTATATGAAGAACAAAGAATCCAGTGGGGGTAAGAAGAAAAAATTGTACACCAAAGAAACGAAAGGTCAGAAGAGGAAGATTGATTTAACCAAGTAGCAAGGGGAACAGAAAAATAGTTGGCCCATGTGTGCTCAATGTGGAGGAAAGCACCCCGGTGATGAGTGCTGGAAAGTAGCGGGAAAATGTTATGGATGTGGTCAAAAAGGACATCTGATTAGGGACTGTCCACTTAAGGCAGATCACTTAAAAGCACAAAAGCCACAACCTTACTTTCAACAAGCCCTAAAACAACCACCCAAGGGACCAGCTAGAGTCTTTACTCTGACAAAGGAGGAAGCCCAGAACACCCTTACAGTGGCTGAAGGTATTCTTCTAACTGAAAATATGTATGCTAGGCTGTTATTTGACCCTGGAGCTACTCACTCTTTTATTTCTCGGATATTTGTTAATTCTATATCTCAGAAACCAGAGAAATTGGTAAGAAGTGTGGTACTTGATTGTCCTACTGGTCAAATAGCTATTCTTACTTCTGTCATCCCTGAAATAAATCTGAAAATAGGAGAGCATGAACTTACCGCATATTTGTATGTACTGGATAACATGCAAGATTTTGACGTAATATTGGGAATGGATTGGTTAGTAGAAAATCATGCAGTATTAGATTGCCATAAGAAAGTTTTAACATTTAAAATGCCGGGATTAGTAGATTTCAGCTATGCATGCCCAAAGAATAATGGAAACAAGAAGATTATATCAGCACTTAAAGCCATGAAATGGCTGAGAAATGGTTGTCAAGGTTATTTAGCAAGTGTAATGGCCATATCAGATGAGCATAAACAGATATCAATTAAAGATATCGATGTTGTAAAGGAATTTCCAGAATTTTTTTCTAATGATTTATCAGAATTACCTCCAAGTAGAGAAATTGACTTTACTATTGAACTTTTACCTGGGACTTTACCTATATCCATAGCTCCTTATAGAATGGCACCAGCTGAGTTGACATAATTAAAGAAGCAGCTGCAAGATTTATTAGACAAAGTTTTTATAGACCTAGAGTGTCACCATGGGGAGCTCCGATTGTTGTTGAAAGAAAGAGAAAGAGATGGATCCCTCAGATTATGTATTGATATAGGAAGTTGAATCAAGTCACAATCAAGAACAAATATCCATTACCTAGAATTGATGACTTATTTGATCAACTTCGGTCTGCCACAATATTCTAAGATAGATTTAAGGTCTGGGTACCATCAATTGAGAGTTAAGAAGATGATATTTCCAAGACAACATTTAGAACCAGATATGGACACTATGAGTTTTTAGTACTCCCCTTTGGATTGACTAATGCACCTGTTGTATTTATGGATTTGATGAATAGGGTATTCCAACCTTATTTGGACAATTTTGTGGTGGTATTTATAGATGATGTGTTAATATATTTCTCTAATGAGGAAGAACACAAGGAACATTTGAGAATTGTACTACAAACCTTAAGGAATCATCAATTGTATGCTAAGTTAAGTAAATGTGAGTTCTGGCTCAAGGAAGTGAACCTTTTAGGTCACGTGATTTCTGGAAAAGGTGTGGCAGTAGACCCAAGTAAAATTGAAGCAATTCTGAATTAGGAAAGACCCAAGAATCCATCAGAAATCCGAATCTTGGGATTGGCTGGCTACTACAAAAGATTTATTGAAGGCTTTTCTTCTATAGCTACACCTTTGACTCAGTTAACCAGAAAAGAGACACCTTTTGTGTGGAATGAAAAATGTGAGGCCAGTTTTTAGGAATTAAAAAGGAAGCTTACCACAACTCCATTTCTTACTCTACCTCAAGGATCGGGAGGATTTTTAGTGTACATGATTGCATCTCAAAGAGGAATTGAATGTGTTCTTATGCAACATGGAAAAGTGGTAGCCTATGCCTCTAAACAATTGAAAGATCATGAAAGGAATTATCCAGCCTATGACTTGGAATTAGCAGCAATTATTCATGCTTTGAAGATCTGGCGCCACTATTTATATGGGGAACAATTTGAAGTTTATACTGACCATAAGAGTTTAAAGTACATATTTTATCAGAAGGAACTGAATCTAAGGCAAAGGAGATGGTTAGAATTTTTGAAGGATTATGATTTTACAGTAAATTACCATCCGGTAAAGCTAATGTGGTTGCTAATGCTTTGAGCAGGAAGAAATCAGGGCACTACAATTACACCAACAGTGGAAAGAAATGGTAGATTTGATTGATTACTCACCCAGATGTGGTGCCGAAAATTTGGTATTGGCACAATTGACAGTAAGGTCAGTATTACTAGATAAAATTGGTGAAGCACAGAACCAAGATCAGAAACTAAAAGTGATGGTAAACAAACCAGGATACATTAGAGATAATCAAGGAATGATTAGGTTTCAAAATAGAATATGCATACCGAAAAATGAAGAAATCAAAAGAGAAATATTGAAGGAAGGGCACAAATTAAATCTTAGTATTCGATCCATCTTGGTAGCTCTAAAATGTATCAGAATTTGAAAAAGCAATTTTGGTGCATTGGAATGAAGGACATAGTAGAATTTGTAAGTAAATGTTTAACTTGTCAACAAATAAAGGTTGAGCACCAGAAGCCAGCGGGGCCTATGCAATTAATTGAAATTCCAATATGGAAATGGGAGCAGATAACTATGGACTTCGTAATGGGTTTGCCAAAGACAAAAAGAAGTATGATGCTATTTGGGTAATTGTGGATAGATTAACTAAATCAGCTCATTTTCTAGCAATTATAAAGACTCAATCACTAGAAGATTTGGCTCAATTGTATATCAAGGAAATAGTGAGACTTCATGGAATTCCTTTGTCAATAATTTCAGATAGAGATCCAAGATTTACTGCTAGATTTTGGAAAAGTTTGCAAGCAGCCATGGGTACACAATTAAAATTTAGCTTAGCATATCATCCTCAAACTGATGGTCAATCGAGAGAACTATCAAAACATTAGAAGACATGCTGAGAGCCTACAGTTTAGATTGGCATGGCAGCTGGGATGATTACTTACCCTTAATCGAGTTTGCATACAATAATAGTTACCATACAAGTATTGGGATGGCCCCATATGAGGCATTATATGATAGACCCTGTAGATCACCCCTCTGCTGGGTAGAAGTGGGAGAAAAGAGTCTCATTGGGCTAGAAATAATTCAGAATTGTTCAAAGAAAATCAAATTAATCAGGAAGAGATTGTTAATAGCTCAAGATAGACTGAAAAAGTATGCCTTTAAGAGAAGGAAACCCCTGGAATTTAACATGGGTGATCATGTATTTCTAAAGGTCTCTCCAATCAAAGGTATTATGAGATTTAGTAAGAAAGGGAAGCTCAGTCCAAGATATGTAGGGCCTTTCGAGATACTACAAAGAATATGAGAAGTAGCATATCAGTTAGCCCTACCGCCCTCTTGGTCACACATTCACAATGTGTTTCACGTATCCATGCTGAGGAAATACATAATGGACCCCTCTCATATAATCAGCCATGAAGATGTAGAAATACAGCCAGATTTAACCGTACAAGAGGAACCGTGAAATATTTGACAGGAAAGAACGAGTTCTCAGAAACAAAGAAGTTTCTATGGTGAAGATTTTATGGAGAAATGCATTCGTGGAAGAAGAAATGTGGGAATTAGATCAAGAAATGAAGGAAAAGTATCCACAACTATTCGGTAAGTAAATTTTGTCAATTTCGAGGATGAAATTTATTTTAACAGGGGGAGAAATGTAATATCCTCGAATCTTAAATATCATGATTTACTTAGAAATTCTTGTTTATGCAAACTAATTAGACTTAAATTGGGACATTTAGGATTAAGAGTGTGGTTATGACACATTATCATACACTGGTAACACTTTCGGTCGTACGTACCTCGACAGAACGACACCGGAAAATTGTAATAAAAATAAAATCTGAGAATACCATAATTCTTAGAAAAATATGGAGATATCAAAAATATAATATTCAGAATTTTTGACGTACATATTTCGAGATTAAGTCGACGCAACTATTTTCTGGACGATTTTTCACCCAGTAAAAAATAAATTCTAAAAATTAAAAAAATCACCATAATTTTTAAAATCTTTCTATTAGTCTATGATTGAAATTTTAACTCAAATGAACATCATTAAGACACCTAAAAAAGGAGACAAATGGGTCAACCGATTTATCTACCATTTACGGAAGCTATTTTCTTTTGATTTCTTTTGCTTTTGGTTAAAAGGGCTTACACCTGTTTGGGTACGTGTAGGAGGGGTGTGAGGCCATGGTGAACGTGGCTATTGCATGGGGGTATGAAGTCTCATAATGGCACCTGTAAGGCCGATGTGCCGACAGACATGCAGTCTGGAGGAGTTATAAAAACCCTCTCTTTATCCATCAAACAAATCTTTCGATCCCCTGTTCCTGTTGTTGCTGTTGCAGCTGTTTGTTGTAGCTGCTGCTGTTCCTTCTTCTTTTGAATCACCACTCCTCCAACCGCATCGGCTAAATGTTCCTATAGCATAGCATGTAATCAATTTCATAAACATATGTTCAATGTCATGTAGCATATAAACAACTTCAAGTAAATATTTAATCTACATTATGCAAAATTAGTCATCATGTAGCAAGTGATCATTCAAACATGTAGCAAGTAATACATATAACAAGTGACATGTAGTTCATATGGCGTATAACATGTAGATCATGTAGTCATGTAGCATGTAGTTCATGTAGTTGCCAAGACATAGCCCACACTATGAATAGAGATCATGTAGCATGTAGCCATTTACTTATCACATAGGCAAAGCAATGATGAAGCCTAGGTTATTGCACAATACCGGGGAAAGTCCTTCCCACCTTAACCAGTAGAACATGTCTACCTCCAGGATTTCAATCCGTTGCCCACGGATTCATGTAGGTCATTTCATGTAGGTGAACCATTACCATAGGGGCATTCCATGTGTAGTTCCTTGTAGTTACCTCTGTCATAGCAATGTCTTAATGGCCAATTCATTTCAGATGTATTAACATGTATGATCATGCAATTTACATTTTTCATATAAGCTTATCATGCTTTTCATACATTTATGCATAATTTATCAAGACGTTAATACAATATCATACAATCATATTTTCCTCAATTTCTGAAATCAAACCCTACTATGCAACAACAACCTATCATGGCACTACTTTTATCACATCCATTCATGCACATATATTCTCATGTTTATTAAATTCTATATGCATTGTGCCATTCAAAAAATCATAACAATATGTACAGTGCTCTAAAAATTCCGAAATTTTGACAGTAAATCTAAGTCAGATCATACCATGTACATGCAAAATTCATAATTTTCTGAGTTTTGTAAACATTTTTCATGATTAATCTTCGTAAATCTAAACCACTTAACATGGTACAACAGTGATTAAATCATGCAATTTATATACAAGAACTGAGTGCAGTAGATCTGTAGTTTCACCTATCAGTATCACAGTCTCAAATTTCGACATTTTAACATGCATCACACTTGCATATTTTCATTTTTCTTTTACTAATTCAAACAAATTCAAAAGACAACTATATATATATATATTATATACCCATACATCATTGTAATGACCTGTCCACAGTGTAATAGTACTGATTTACACAGAATACAACAGATTGAAAACTCTATACATACATGCATGAATCACAGTGAAGGAAATAAGATCAAATTGCAGAAAATCACAACACTGATAAACTTAACGGCCAAAGATGTGGCGTTTACACAAAGTCAACATCCACATGTCCTATTGTTAATATCAATAGACGGCAGCACATAGCGCCGTTAACATATAGTAGATGTCCAAACAACATGTCGTTTACAAGAAATTAATGGCGATCGATGCTGTCGTTTACAAAAACTAAACGACGGTTGATATAGACATTAAGTTCATTCGTCCAGAAAACACGGAACTTGCACATAAAATGACGGAACTTAAACCCATCCCCACATGTTATTTCAATGGTTTAAAAATCTGTAAAAATTATAAACCTAAAGAATACACTATCCTAAACCGATCCCCCATGTCACTTGCCTCTAACCCTCCTTCTGGAGTGACGAAAAGAGATCTGAAGAAGCCCGCCTTGGCAGTAAGGCGGTTCTCTTCCACCTCCTTCAGATACCCGATTTGACTTCCAAGACTATAACCGCGCTTGGAAAACCTTCTCCTCACGATCTCTGAAGCTCCCCCTTGGTCCAAAAAGCTCCAGACCTCATGAACTAGCTCTGCAACCCTTTCCTCTCGGCCCTCTTTTCTCTCTTCTCAACCAGTGTGAAAATCCTCTCCAAAGGCCAAATCCGGGTCTTATAAAGATCTCTGCACCTTGCCCAAACCTAATCCTAGCCATTGGATCAGAAACGCACGATTCTACCCATTAAATGCTTTTGGAAATAGCTGATTTTTCTCCCCCGGAACGGTAACAACAAAAATAGACAAGTCAGGTTAACGTCACCTTGAGCTGATGTCTACCATGAAATTGACGTCCATCGATCCAGTCGTCAACTTTCTTGCTCGAAAAACCAATTATTTCAAAAAATGATAAATGACACAATACTCTGTCATCTACATACACTAAACGACAATAGATCATGCCCTAACACCAGTCAACGTCAGAAGATATTGATGCCAAGCTCAACACAGAACATCATACAACTAAAAGCAGAAACACATGCACAATTGCATCATATAATTCAATAAAATTCTAGGGCACTACAACCATAGAGAGAGAGTGAAGAGAGGAAGGCTTGAAAGCTTCGAAAACTTCTGCTATGAAAAAGTTCTCTTGATTGGGCTTGAGCTCTTCTCTCTTTCTTTGAGTATATGTGGAGTTGAGGTTCCTCACATGATGTACACTCCTTTAAAGATCTTTAGGAACGCTCTGTCTATAGTTCTTCAGCCTTGCTTCATCTTTTATATGAGCAGCTTTGAACAGATCCGTTGGAACTCTTCTAGTCGTTGCTGATCTTTCTATTCTTCTTCTGACTGTCAGCCACTTGGTGGTCTTCGAGGTCTGCAAGCATAGAAGAAAGTGTTTAGATCAAAGAGTGTTTCTGTCAAAAAGGCTCATACTTTTGTGTTTCCTGCTGTCACCCAAAAGTGGTAGGTAAGCCCCTTTTTGTCTGACAGGAAAGAAGAGATCTAGAGAGAGAAGCAAAAAGATCTTCTGTCAGAAAGATAAAAGATTACGCAAATGAAATATATTTGACTTTTCATTAGACGCAAAAAATATTTTGAAATATCTTAGTATAAAGGAAATCGATGTTTAAGTTGAAATCTATGTTTAAACAGAATCCATGTTCTAATGAAATCCATGTTTCAACAGAGTCGATGTTTAAGTTGAAATCTATGTTTGAAAAGAATCCATGTTCTAATGAAATCAATGTTTCAACATAGTTGATGTTTAAGTGCAATCGTTATTTTCAACCGAATCGATGTTTAGGTGAAATCAATGTTTCAACAGAGATGATGTTTAAGTGAAATCGATGTTTTTAATAGAATCAATGTTTAAGTGAATCTATACTTTCAACAAAGTTGATGTTTAAGTGAAATCGATGTTTTCAACAGAGTTGATATTTTAATGAAATCGATGTGCACTTTGTAAACTGAAATCGATGTATATTGAATAGACATCGATTTTGCTTTTCAGTGCAAATCACACAGCGATAGTGCCATAAATTTATATTTATTAAGAAAATATATTATTAAAATATATTTATAATATTTAATTAATCATAAGTTTTGTTATCACCAAAATATAAGGGTAAAATATAAGAGTGGTTCATCATAATGGGCTCTATTATTGACTCTGATTATGTAAGGTTTTAAGTTAGCTTTATGGAAATGAAATAAAGAGTTATTTGGCTGGCATTATTATTATCTTAAGTCTTTTGTTATACTTAGATGTCTCTTTGAATTACTCGACTGTGACACTCATACTTGTATCGCACACGCTCTCGATATTTATTTCCGCTGCTAATTTCGGGGCGTGACAGGAACACGTCGCTCACCTCCGTCGCCACAAGAACACGATAGGCAAGGGTGCCGCGACAAGAAAGTTGTCGTGACTGGCTCCTCTGGCGTGACAATGTCACACCCAGAGGGTCTGTCGCGACCATGAGGATGGGGCCAGGGCCCAAGAGGGCCGGGTCTTACAATATCTCTTCAAAGCTTCTTCATGAAAGTTGTTCCCCACGACTTCCTCTACGAGCTTCAACTAAAATCACATCAAATGAAGGTCTGTGCTTAAGGATACAATAGATTATTCTCGACCTTCTCTCTCATATCGCGATCCAAACCAGCAGTGAGTGCGGCCTTCTACAGCCTGAATGAGGGTGATCTAGTCTTTGGCTCTTCATAAAAGTTGTTTTTGATATGACCAATGTATTCCATTAGATCAACACCAAGAATCTGAAAATAGAAACAAAAATGTAACGTCTTAAAATTTATAATAAAATATTAATATGACACTAAAAATTAAAAGAGATAGTAAATTATGTGTAAGACATAACCACTTATATAAAATATAATTATATTTAATTTTAGAATATTTTTATATTATTAATATAATTCTAGTACTATTTTTTATCGTACGCACTTCGATGGGACGATATTTTGTTTCAAAAATAAAGTCAAATTTAAAGTCATCATAATTATAAAAAAACTATTGATTCTAAAAATATAAATATTAGAAATTATTGATGCATAGATGTTGAGATTAAGTCGACCTAATAATTTTTGAGATAATTTTTACTTGACAAAAAATTAATTTAGAAAATTAAACTAAAATTACTATAATTTGTATCATCTCTTAATTAGCTTATGTTTGAAAATTTATCTCAATTAGATACCATTAAGGCCCTTTAGATGGGTCGGATGTGAGAGGGGAAGAAAAAAAAGAGGTTCAAACAGTGTGCCGCAGACTGGACCGTACCTATCCGCGGTGTGCCGCTGCAGCAAGTCCAGTATGGTGCAGTTTGGCCAACCGTGAATATATGTACTAAATCATACCAAAGATCGTAAAATCTTTAGTGCATTACAACACTGATGTAATATATTGGAATGATACGATACATCCAACCTTGATATATATTACATTGTAGAGAGAAAGAGTATCAAAACACACATTTTAATTAGAGGTGCTTAAGAAAACTTTTAAATGAATAATTGCTAATGTTATTTTTATTTAGGTAAAATTCCATTTAAAACGAAAATATGCCATAAGCACTCTCCTTAAAGAAATGGAGAAAATTCAACTTTGTTGCTGTGGTTGACTTTGTTTTGGACAGTTTAAGAGATGTAGAGAAGGGTGATTGACGGATTCTACTCCTTTTTCTGATTGGGTCATAATGATGATATGGTTTTTTGAGATGTGTTTATGTAAATAAATTTTTGAGAAAGGCTTATTACATTTTCATATTATACTTAAGTACAATATGATTAGACAATAGTCCATGTGGTAAGTATTTCTCTAAATTTTTTAGACTTTATAAAACATGTAAAATTTGTGAGTTGAGATCCTGTCGGCCCCTTGCAGGAGGGGGCTCGGCCACAGGGGATCCCAACTCAAAATTTGTTGGGGGTATTTAGAGGAACAATGACAGGGGTAAAGGTACAAATGCTTTTCTTATAATAACAAAAGTGAATTATGTACGCCAGTAGTACACTAAAACATGTTAATATTCTTAAAATATGGCACAAGCTGACCCAAATGTTAACCAAATTGTATTTTGTTGACCAGATATATTAATATGATCAATGCATGGTCATCTTTTTATGGGGGGCTCATGAGACAATCATGATGTTGATGCACAACCCCCCATCCACCCACCCACCCAAGCAGTCATATGTGAATCATATGTGGAAAACAGCCATGTCATTTATCATAAATGGTAGAAAAGAAAAAAATTGTGTCCGCACTAGAATCCCCCCAAAAAAATACACGTGGGTGGCATTTGCAGTATTGTGATATTTATGGCTCTTATTTATTTATATTTGAGACGGATAATATCTATTTATATTTAACAGGAGTAAAAAATCTCTCTCCTGAGATAATTTCTTACCCCTCACCACCCTATCAGCTCTATCAATAATGATAACAATATTATTATTAAAACTTCTAAAATAATATATGTCATGATATGCTTTTCACACATGAAATATTTCTCAAGTGGGAGCATCCGCAAACATTTTTTCAAAAATTCAAAGTTGGACTCGATAAGCAGTGCTGACTAAATGTGGAGAATATATATATATATATATATATATATATATATATATATTGTCACTCTTATCACAACATAAAACTCAAGCTCAATTATTCTAGAATTAGAATGAGTGGATTTACGTTCGCTTTTTTCCCCACTATCTAAAATTTCTGATCGATCAATATAACAAAGTGTGTGATAAATATAACATGGTAGAAGATATATTTCTCTTTTTAGTAAATTTCACAAAATTTTGGCTAAAATTTACCAAAGGGAATGATCTTTTACCACTTTGGAAAAGGGTTAGGCTAAGGTTAACCTGAGTTAACCCTGGGTTAGGCCAAAAAGTACTTTGGAAAGTAATAAAATTTAACCCAAGTGGGTTAGGACAGATGTAAACTGGGTTAACCTGGGTTACTCTAACGCACCTCTGGAGGTGGAGTAGAGTTAACCCAATCTAACTCTTTTTTAAATACCCTTTTGCCCCTGCCCTTTCAGATGTATTTACACCTTTTGGTCGTGTACGGAACCCTTTACCCCTTCTCCCCACCCCCGTTTCACACGAACCTCACACCCTCACCGCCACTGGTCTTCGTCTTCCTCTTTTGACTTCATTCACCTGCGACGGTAGGGAATCCTTTGCCATGGAATTGACATCGCCACTCTCTCCCCTTCTCCCACCCCGTTTCACTTGTACCTCACACCCTCTTCTCCACCTGTGTTCGTCTTCCTCCTTCCACTTTGTTCACCTACGACGACAGGGAATCTCCTGCCGTGGAATCGACATCGCCACTCTCTGCTGCAAAATCTGTTGTGCTCACATGCTACTGGTGCTCACAAGCTTCTCCATAAACCTGCAGGTTTCCTACTTGGGTCTTCCTACCTGGGTCTTCCTACCTAGGTCTTCCTCCCTCGCTCTCCCTACCTGGCTCTAGGGTTCACGCCTCTGCACATTCATCTGTCGATCAACAACGCATCATGCGTCTGCGATGCCGTCACGGGGTGTTCTCCTTTTCCTTTACCTAATTTTATTTCATGGTTGAGGGTCTCTTTAAGCGGATTTATTGGTCTTCTGTGAAGTCTTCTGGACCGACTATTACTCTCCTCCATTTATTCAAGGTTGCCCTCTGTGGGTGTTCATTCGACGGTAGTTTTCTCTTCTTGAAGGCCGTTAGTTGCTGTGGGTTTTTCATTCTGCCCTATATCCCCCTCGTCTATGGGTGTTCATTCGGCGGTACTCTTCTGTTCTTGAAGGCCGACACTCTGGTATTCGTCACTGTGCCTTATACCCCCTCCTCTTTGGTGTTGTATATCCCCCTCCTCTTTACTCTATGGTCGGGTGAATTTGGTCTACGCATCTTTCACTTTTGTGATTATTTACCCTCCTATTTTTGCCCTATATCTGACATCTGTGAATATTATGTTGTGCATATGTACTGGTTCCTATCCTAGTGTGATTTTTATCATAATATGTTAATTTCAATGTGTGATTATTTATCCTCCTGTTTTTGCCCTATATCCGCCATCTGTGATTATTAACTTGTGCTTATGTACTGGTTCCTATCCTAGTGTGATTTCTGTCATATTGTGTTCAATTCAGTCTATGATTAATTATCCTCCTGCCATGATTGTGAGATTATTTACTAGTGTGCTTATGTACTGGTTCCTATCCTAGTGTGATTTCTGTCATATTATGTTCAATTCAGTCTGTGATTAATTATCCTCCTGCCATGATTATGTGATTATTTACTAGTGTGCTTATGTACTAGTTCCTACCCTAGTGTGATTTCTATCATAATATGTTCATTTCAGTGTGTGATTATTTATCCTCCTGTTTTTGCCCTATATCTGCCATCTGTGATTATTAACTTGTGCTTATGTACTGGTTCCTATCCTAGTGTGTTTTCTGTCATATTATGTTCAATTCAGTCTATGATTAATTATCCTCCTGCCATGATTGTGTGATTATTTACTAGTGTGCTTATGTACTGGTTCCAATCCTAGTGTGATTTTTGTCATATTAAGTTCAATTCAGTATGTGATTAATTTGTGTGATTATTTACTAGTGTGCTTATGTACTAGTTCTTACCCTAGTGTGATTTCTGTCATATTATGTACGAGAAAGGCTTTGTGCACTTTCCCATTGCACTTTCCCATGTACTTCTTGCTTTTCATTGGGTTGGCACAATGTGCCTCTAGTGCATTGGCCAATAGGAAGGCCAAAGTGCATGGGAAAGTGCAATGGAAAAGTGCACAAAGCCTTTCTCATTATGTACATTGTGTTTCTTTCACTGCCTAGTGTTTATATGAATGTAGTTATGTAAAGAGACATGTAGATCCATGTTTAGTTCTATCTATCCTATTTATGTACTGGTTCCTCCTGCCATGAACTGGTTTTTATGTAGTTCTCCTGTCATTAATCCTCCTGCCATGAATTAGATACACACATGTAGATCTATGAACTGATTTTTATGTAGTTCTAATCATGTAGATCTTGTTGTTTATCCTCATGCCATGAATGTTTACTTCAATCTATCCTATTTATGTACTGGTATATTGTGTTTCTTTCACTGCCTAGTGTTTATAGTGTTTCTTTCACTGCCTAGATATATTATAATTTTCTAGTTCGTAGTGTTTATATGAATGTAGTTATGTAAAGAGACATGTAGATCCATGTTTAGTTCTATCTATCCTATTTATGTACTGGTTCCTCCTACCATGAACTAGTTTTTATGTAGTTCTCCTGTCATTAATCCTCCTGCCATGAATTAGATACACACATGTAGATCCATGAACTGATTTTTATGTAGTTCTAATCATGTAGATCCTGTTGTTTATCCTCTTGCCACGAATGTTTACTTCAATCTATCCTATTTATGTACTGGTACATTGTGTTTCTTTCAATGCCTAGTGTTTATAGTGTTTCTTTCACTGCCTAGATATATTATAATTTTCTGGTTCCTAGTGTTTATATGAATGTAGTTATGTAAAGAGACATGTAGATCCATGTTTAGTTCTATCTATCCTATTTTTATACTGTTTCCTCTTGCCATGAACTGGTTTTTGTAGTTGTCCTATTATTTATCCTCCTGGTTCTTAGTGTTTATTTGACTGCCTTCTATGTGTTTCACACCGATTTCATTATATCTTTATTTCTCATAGTATAATATATATCTAATTGTGGACCCATGTTTTAAGGTTTTGAGGTGCTTTTAGCGGTGAAAATTTGAAGGATGTCTCAGTCAGGTACTTCAACTAATTTATAAATTTATTCTTTTATGTTTACCTTTGTTTAGTGATCATGACTTCGTGTAGCATTGTGATATTTAGAAAATGCTTTGTGCATGTTTTTATTTGTGCATGTTTTTTAAATTACCATCTCCTCATATGTTACTAAAATAATAATCTAAAACTAAGAACAAAGACATAACTCATCCAGAAAGAGATTTGCCCATAACTGGTGAACAATAGATGTCAGAAACCAGCTCAATGCTCCAAGTTCTTGACTTGAGCACGCCCGCCATCCGGAGAACTCCCTCTAACAGACGTGCGGGGCTGGGGGTCCCAGGTAACGGTAACAACTTGTCTCGTGGACAAGTCCTCAAGTGCCTAGCATTGGGCGAAGAGACTAGAGTAGCACTATACTAGGAACAACACATGTGCCATGAAACCCGAGTCGCAGCGGAAGCAAAAACGTCAAACCTGTCTCCAGTCCCTCTCTGTTAGAGAGGCGAGGTAGCGATACGTCGCGACCAGGTCGCGACGATCCTGCCTGTCGCGACAAGAAAATGGAAAGCAACCTGTAAGCCCACCGTGATAAGGACGTGGCGGCTAAGGGCGCCGCAACAAGTCTGGGTCTTCTGATCGCGACACGTACCCCATCGCGTTAGCTAGACGCATCGGGTACCAAGACACGTTCATAGAGATCACGACGCCACAATACGTAGTGACCTGGTCGTGACTGGGAAGCCCGTTGCAACCACAACCGAGTGCTCAGACAGAGCAAACCTACACACCCCAAAAGCCACAGAATGTACAAACGGGGAGAGGGAGCATGCCATACGATGGAATCATGCCAATTATCATTCAAACCTCCCTTAATTGACCCCACGCATGTATGGAAAGTAAGGCTACACTCACATGAACCTCACACAACCACATGCAACCCTTAACACCCCATTATTCACAAAAGCATGCAAAACACATATCTCATTCCACACAAATCACATGAAGCATGTAAAACACCTAGTATGTCACCAAGGCTTGGAATTGGGGTTCAGAAACCTAACATGTAGAACTAGATGGAGGTTTGGGTCCCTACCTCAATTTGAAGATCCACCCTCAATGGGCCTTCTCGTAGGCTTGCACCCCTCCACCTCCGAGCTCCAACGCTCCACGAGCCACCGTCGAAGCGATGAGCAAGCCCTCCTTCACAAGCCGATGGAGAGAAGCATGGTGCATGCCACAGAGAAAGGAGAAGAAGAAGTGAGGAGAAGCAAACAAAGCAATCAACCCAACTCAAACAAACTTACCAATCAAACCAGCCAATCTCCCTTCACCCCAGCTCACCACGGAGCTCACCCAGGCTTCAGGATCGCCAGAGGAAGAAGAACACAACAAAAAGGCCAAATGGGGTTTCTGCTCTTGAACAGAAGCTCTTAAACATAGATGTTAAGAACGCGACGGACCTGGTCGCCACGTTAATAACCTTAACGCGACACCCACCTGCATCGCGATCTTAAAGTCTGCGACCCTGATGGTCAAAGCCAACACGTGGCATGCATGCAACGCTGACACCTGATCGTGACAGGTCAGTGCGTCACATTAATGCATGCAAGCCCACACATGTCTCTACCGTTCAGACAGCAAAATGACAAAAGGAGAGTCTGCTATCAGATCCAGATCGTGACTGGGGTAGCTGGCGCATTCCTAACCATAATGCGATGGTGTCCTACGTCACCTTCAGAACGCGACTGGCCGACCTATCGCGACCACAGTCGGGAGAGCTAACCCCGAAAAGGTAACGAGATGTTACAATCTAACCAACAAAAAAAAAACATTGTCCTTGAAATTAAGGGCGAAATTAGGGGAACAAGGAGTAAACAAGGTACCTGTCACTCAAACAAGTAGGGAAACTGCTCGCGCATCTCGTCCTCATGCTCCCAAGTGGACTCACCACTGGAGCGGTGCTCCCAAACCACCTTGATGAGCGAGATCCACCTCCTGTGAAGATGTTGCACCCTGCGGTCCACCACGCTGACTGGGTACTCCGGCACGGACAGGTCGGGGGCGACCTCTAGCTGCGAGTAGTCGAGTACATGCGATAGGTCTGGCATGTACTTCCTCAGCTACGACACGTGGAAGATGTCGTGGACACCTGCCCACTCGGACGGAAGAGCTAACCTGTAAGCGACCTCGCCCACTCGCTCCAGGATGGGAAAGGGGCCAACAAAGCTCGGGCTGAGTTTGCCCCTTTTCCCAAACCTGAGAACACCCTTGGTGGGCGAGATTCGAAGAAACACACTGTCGCCGGGCTCGAACGGAAGCAGCCTCCTGTGGACGTTGGCATAGCTCTTCTGTCTGCCCTGCACTATCTGCAACCTCTGCCTGATCAGCCTCATGGTGTTTGCACACTGCTGCACCAAATCTAGACCCAACAACTGCCTCTCGCCAACCTCGTGCCAGTGCAATGGTGTCATACACGGTCAACCATACAGAACCTCGTAGGGCGCCATACTGATGCTGGAGTGAAAGCTATTATTATACGAAAACTCTACCATGGGAAGGTGCGACTCCCACGTGCCGCCCCAATCTAGGCAACACGCTCTCAACAAGTCCTCGAGGGTCTGTATGGTCCTCTCCAACTATCCGTCTGTCTGTGGGTGATAGGCCGAACTCAACCTCAGCTCTGTGCCAAGTGCCCACTGAAAGTTGCGCCAGAAATGAGAAGTGAACCTCGGATCTCTATCTGAGACAATAGAGACCGGGGGGCCGTGAAAAGGTACCACTCTGTCCACAAACAACTGAGCAAGTCTGTCTACTGACCACGCTACTTTGACTGGTAGGAAGCGAGCGGTCTTCGTCAGCCTGTCGACGATGACCCAAACACTGTCATGCCTCTGAGAAGTGCAAGGTAAGCCTGAAACAAAGTCCATGGTGACGTGCTCCCACTTCCACACGGGAATGGGAAGCGACTGCAACTCGCCACCAGGACGCTAGTGCTCTGCCTTCACCTACTGACAGGTAAGGCAGCGCGAAACAAACTCAGCAATATCTCTCTTCATCCCAGGTCACCAAAAGAGTACTCTCAAGTCATGGTACATCTTGGTGGAGCAGGGATGAATAGAGTATCGTGACCGGTGCGCCTCAGCAAGTACCTCCTCCCTGACGTCCTCTGGAACGTAGAGTCTGTCCCGTAACCGAACCTCACTGTCCTCGTCTAGCACCACCTCAGGCAACTGCAACATGTCTGCCAAGTCTGCAAATACTCTCTGCGCCTCAAGCACCTGCTGGTAAATCAATGGGCGAACTGTCATGCTAGCCAAAATTGTTCTCTCCCGAGGGTAGACGGCGTGAACACACCCTGAGTGGTGTCCTCTTGAAGCCTTTAGTGTCTAACCAACAAAGAACTCAAGTGGGCTCTCCTACTCAAAGCATCTGCTACGACATTAGCCTTTCTCGGGTGATAGAAAAGGGTAAAGTCATAGTCCTTCAAGTACTCGAGTCACCTGCGTTGCCTGAGGTTGAGATCTCTCTGAGTGAAGAGGTACTATAAGCTGCGGTGATCTGTGAAAACCTCGAACACCTCACCGTACAAGTAGTGCCTCCACAACCTCAAGGCGAACACGACCGCTACAAGCTCCAGGTGGCGCGTCGGGTAGTACTGCTCATGCTTCTTCTGCTGACGAGAAGCATAAGCAACTACTCGACCGTGCTGCATCAACACATCACCCAAACCAGTCCCTAACGCGTCTTTTTAGAGAAGAAAGCTGCCGCTGCCAAAAGGTGCCACAAGGATCGGAGCTGAAGTCAGCCGGCTCTTCAACTCCTGAAACTGTGCTCGCATTCTGCTGTCCACACAAACCAGGTCTCCCGCCTGGTCAACCGGGTCAAAGGCTGTGCAACTCTGGCGAAGTCCTGCACGAACCTCCTGTACTAGCGTTCCGGCCCCAGAAAACTACGAACCTCTACAACTGTAGTAGGCTGGCCCCAAGAAACCACGACCTCAACCTTGGCGGGATCAACTGCCACACCTGCACCAGAAACAATATGTCCCAAGAAGTGCACCTCCGTTAGCCAAAATTCGCATTTTCTAAATTTGGCGTAAAGTTGGTGACTCCTCAAAGCCTACAACACCAGCCTCAAGTGGACCTCATCCTCCTCTGTTGTCGCTGAGTAGACCAGGATGTCGTCGACGAACACCACCACGAACCGGTCCAGATACTCTCGAAAAACACTGTGCATCAGCTCCATAAACGCTGCAGGTGCATTCGTGAGCCCAAAAGGCATCACGAAAAACTTGAAGTGGCCGTAGTGGGTACGAAAAGTTGATCTGGCGATGTCTGACTCGCGGATCTGCAACTGGTAGTAACCCGATCTCAAGTCGATCTTCGAGAACATTGAAGCTGACTGCAACTAGTCGAACAAGTAATCGATCCTAGGCAAAGGATACTTATTCTTCATGGTCACCTGATTCACCTGATTCTGCAACTCTTCTCTCAAACCCCGAATGATATATTCAACCATCATAGCATTATTTGATACTACATAACGTGCATATCGGCTAAGTGCTATAAACTGCATCTGATATTCTAAAACTGAGTTATTACCTTGCTGAAGTGTCCGGAATTGCTCTCTTTTCGCCTGCCGCACTTGAAGTGGAAAGAATGTATCATTGAATGCTTCGAGAAATTCCGGCCAGGTAATAACCTCCTCTGTCCTACCAGCAAAGGTGGTCTGCATCTTCAGTCGCCACCACTATTGCGCAAAGCCTCTCAACTGGTATGTGGCTAGCACAACTTTATCCGTTGCTGGACACCTCATAGTCGTAAAGACCCTTTCAATCTCATGAATCCAGTGCTCTGTAGTATCTAGATTCGGCCCTCCTGTATAAGTGGGCGGCTGCAACCTCAAAAACTTTTCAACTTGCATCATTGGCTCTTCTACTGCCATTACTGGTGGTGGTGGTACAGGTGCCACATAAGGTACCTCCACCCTTGGCGGTGGTGCACCAGGGGCCTCAGGTACTCAAGCAACTGGTGGTACTGCTGCTGGGGGTACCGGTGCCTGTTGATCCATCCTCATTCGAATATCAATGAGACTCTCCCAAATCCTCTCAATCATACGCTGAGTGGACTCCTCTGGGTTCTCTCCTCCACCACCCCAGTCTCTTCTATCAGCCATCTCAACTTCCTACACAAATAACATAACAATCACGAACAAAACCAATCATTACAAAACTAGAGTCAGCTACCAGCAGTGTATAAATGCAGAAATGAGGCTATGTAATTTCCCAGTTCCTTTATATTTACATGGACCTCGCTCTGATACCAACTGTGACGGAACGCCTCGTTCAAGCCCGTTAAATCGATAACAAACTTGATCCGAGTCCGCCTCCCGTGAACGGGTCGTAGCCTCGCAAGGGATACCACACACGAGTCCGTGAAAATTGAAAGGAACACACTTGATTTTATATATGATTCACCATTTCATATATAATGTACAAGATTTACATAGCCAAATTTCAACAAAAGTACAAGAAAGTACAGGAGCCTGGGGCATACCCCGAGGTGAACTAGTACAACTGAAGAAAGAAACTACACTGCTACAGAAGCTACACTGCTGGAGGCTTGGCCCAACACCGCTGCGGCGCGGCGCTGAACTGGAAGACGGTAACGAAACCTCCTCCTCGCCCTCGCCTGTGGGGAGTAGGGGTGAGCCTCACTAGTCACTGGCTCAGTAGGGAACTCCCCCAACTCGAGCAAACCAAACACAAGTACGGAAGCAATAAACTATACTAGCAATTTATAGCACAACTACGCAAGTTATTAAAGCAATAAACATACTTACCATTTGCCGACTATATTAAACAAAGTAATTAAGTGAATGGAAAATCTCAAGTACGTGTATGAGCTAAAGTAGAGACCGCCACACTCGAGCCACGTAAACTGGTTCGTGACACCAGTAACAGACTCGGACAAACAAACACAGGTCTACCTCTCAGTCTCGCAGCCACGGACGAAAGGTCCAACTGCCGCTCCACGTGGAAAAGTCAAACAACTGTGGAGACTAACTAAACACCAATCCTGCGGACACACAGCTGCAGGCCCATGCCTGGCACCTCTAGGGTCTATGGCCGGAGCACCCTAGAGTGAGGCACTAGAAAGGACTAGCTGGGGACCAGTGTCGACTATCGGTGTCCGTACCCCCAACTAAGAGCGCGCTACAAGTGACTAAAAACAAACACAAGAGTCACTGTCCCACTGTCGTCTTTCCCTCAGCCAGACGTTCAACTCAAAACAAAGGAGTGAGGGTGTCCAGGACAGACAACATAGACCTCAACGGTACCACACAAGTAGCAGGACAAGCCCCGAGCTAACAGTCTGGCTCACAGAGAACCTGGGGCACCCAACTAAAGAGGTAACCATGGTAGGCGTCTACTACCTGACATGTACACAGAAACCACGTGCGCACCGCACAAACCACGTGAAACCTCACGTAAACCTCGTGTACTGACAGTTCACCACACGTGAACACAACCTGCCTCATGTGAACACTATGTCCACAGGCAAACCACTAGCTAGCCACGTAACCTGTGAGCTAGCCTCGAAAACCACGCGCATTCCAGCGCGCCACAAGTGCCAATGCACTGCTTGTTATCGCCGAGCACTCTGATAATGATAATCAGATAGTCACATACATAAAACATGCACAAATAGGGCCTCTCGGGCCAAGTCACGACACCACATTGGGTCACCTTCAGAAGGCGTCGCCACAACATGTCGCCTTCAGCACATGAACATGACCTATAAACCTGTCGCCTCCTGATCCTTAACGCGACACATCGCTATGTCGCGTTCAGGACGCGACCTAGGGACCCGTCGCCTTAGCAGGCGGGAACCCTAATCCGGGCTCTCTCCATGAAAGCCCATTCTACACTATACAAACCACCCTTAATTCGTTATTTCCATGCTTTTGTGAATACCTAAGCATGCTATCTATTGTTAGAAACACATTAAACTGATTAGAACCCTATCCCATGTGAATTACACCCCAAAATCGGGAAGAGTTCACCTACCTTCGCGAAGAACGCGTTATGCGGCAATCTCCCAACGTTTCCCCTACTTCTCCCGAACTCCCTGCAGTGAGGACACGCCGAAGACGCCAAAACCCAGTAGAAACTACCACAGCTCCTCCCCCTGGCCGAGCAGAACCCTTGTGTGTTCTGCTTGGCTGGGGTTATTTAAAAACCTGCAGCGGTTCGGAACGCGACGCATCGTGGCGTTGCGATCAGGTCGCGACGGACCTGAGCGTCTCCTTCCCAATGCCCGCTGCCCTGAGCGCTACAAGTGGCGCACATGCAGACGCTCAACACTTCAAGGCGGCCACATGAATGCAACGGCCAACTTTGTCGCATTAAGAACGCGACACACCTTCCTGTCGCGATGACAGGCTGAGGAATCTAGGGTACTGTAGGCCCAAACTGTCGGCCCAGTAAGCCCCAGAAACACACACACACAGCACACAAGCCACATTGCCTCACATTGGCCACCACAAGCGCTAAATACACGATCCACGAGGATCCAAAAAATGCACGACGTTACAAAAACAGTCAACTTACCAGAGTCCGAGACACACACAGAAGCCAGAAAAGCAACACAACCATCTCGGATGAGGTGCCGAGCTCTACAGAAAGAGACAAAGGGTTGGCGGACATACCGTGTACCTCTGAAGCAAAGCACAGGTGCTCTAGGTATCTCGAACCTCACGGTCTTCCACTGAGAATCTACTAGTGCAGAGTGCGCCTCTAACCAGTCCATGCCAAGAATGGCATCAAAGTCGTGGAGCTACAAGGCAAACAGTCTGGCTAGTAGCTGGTGTCCCTGTACCTCGACGGTTACACCCTCTAAGTAATTGATAGCCCACGAATACGTCGTTAAATACGTGACTAACAATCTCAAATTTATCGGCCTACACTAAATATTTTAACAGTAGTTAAGTGGTGAGACCGAGTCGAATCCACAGGAAAAAAGATTTTAGAGTTGAAAACCTTGAGTTTTGTGTAGGAAAATAACGTGGTGATATTTAAACTAAGTTGAATTAAATAAATCTAAGCTAAGTAAATAAATAGAGAGAGAAAGATAAAGAGTGAATGAGAGGAACACGGGCAATATTTAAAACTGCAATCTACTGAATAACAAAAATACTTAACATAAATATTTTATTCTAACCAACAATCATTAACAATATACTAAAATAAAGAGAGAAAAAATATAGAGAATAAGAGAGAGAATAAGAGAGACGAGAGGAGAGAGAAGAGTGAGAGAAAAGAGAGAAAGGAGAGAGAGCGCGTGAGGGAGAGAGAGAGGAGAGAGAGCGCATGAGGGAGAGAGAAAGATAGGAGAGAGGCGAGAGAGAAAATAGATAGGAGAGAGACGTGAGAGAGATAGGAAAGAAGAGAGAGAGAGCGCCGGCCGCTATGTGCATGCAAATGCATGCACATAGGCGGGGCGGCGGGCGGTGGTCACGGGCGGCACGCGCGGGGCGTGCGCTGGCGTGGGCACACAGCAGGCGTCCGCGCGAGGGGCGGCACGACATGGCAGGGCGGGGCACGTGCGGGGCGCCTGCAAAGCACGCACGGGGCGCGCGGGCAAGGCGTCGCGGGGGGTCTGCTGGGCTTTGCTGCTGCTCTTCTGTGTCCTAGGAGAAAGAGGCGGGAGAGAGGAAGAAAGGAAGAGGAAAGAGAGGAAGAAGAAGAGAAGAAGAAGAGGAGGAAGGGGCTGCGCAAGAGAGGGGAGAGAAGAGAAAGTGAGAAAAGAATAGCATGAGTGAGAGAGGGGGAGAGCTTATAAAGTGTTAGAGAAAAGAGAGGAAGGGGGAGAGATTAAAGGAAAGAGAGATTTTTAGAAAATAGGAGAGGGATTTTTAAAATGAGAAAGTGTTTTTGAAAACAAAGAGAGAGAGAGATGGATTATTTAAAAAACATAGAATCTCTCATTATTCTCTCTTGATCCAATCAATTTATTGGCCCATTTGACACATCATTTCTTTGCCCATTAATCATGCAAATACAAACAACAGAGATTTAATCAATTATCGTCCATTTAATCCAAAGATAATAGAGATTTATGAATTTATCAAGTATTTGTCAATAAATGACATGATTATTCATAATAATTATGAGATTATCACATCCCCCAACTTACTCATGGCTAGTCCCTTAGCAATGCACACACGTGAATAATTGGAACTAACAGGAACTCAAAACATCATTTTTCCTGTCAAGAAAACAGAGATGAGACTGATCAACACTAAGTATTTCCAGTTCTAGTAGCAAGTGTCAAAGATAAACATGTCAGTTCATGTTATTGTAGATCTATTTTCCGCTCCCGTTTTACAGGGAGGACGAAAAAATAGTCCACACCAATAATGTGTACGGATACACGTGAAAAAAAGGCGATAAAACGAACAGTGGCCCTTAGGGCGATAAAAAGACAATAAAGCAATAAACCGTGATCGCCAGACACCGAGGGCGCCAAAAGAACGCCGCGTGGGGCGTAAAGAATGGGAGAGAAGGGATATGTACCTTTCACCCGTGGATCGCGCGGGATGTGTGGGCGGGTTCTTTCCTCCTCCTTCCACCGGCCGGCCGGCGAAAGAGATTCAGCTCGGGGTACCTGACACAAAAAGACAACAAAAGGAAAAAAAAAAAAACGAGATTAGCCCAATGTGTAGTAAGTGAATATAATGGAATAAAATAACATAAATAGGAAAAAGGGAAAGGACACACCTTTTGGGTGGTCTTTAAACTCCTAAAAACTGGAAAGTGGTGCGTGCATGCATGATGTGTAAAATGAAAAGGAAAAGGGGCAACGTAGGACCCAAATGAAAATGAAAAGGACCACGTGGGGTTCGGAGGGAAGGAAAAGCGGGGTGCTGCCCCAAGGTGATCGGACGGCGTGACGGCGCTGTGGAGAGACAACGAGAGGAGGGAGATGACGATCCGCCTCCGGATGTGCGTGCGATGGAGAGGAAGACGATAGCATCGGGCCGGAGACGAGGAAGCATACAGCATCGCGAGCAGGGCTCCGCCGTAGGAGGATCCCCTCCCTTTCTCTCTCTAGAATCCCTCTCCAATCTCCATCTTTCTCTCTCTAAAAACTCACTCACTCACTCTCTCTCTCTCTCTCTCTAAAACGCCTGGCCAAACCCAAAAATGAAAATGCCTCTCCCCAGGTGAAGCGCTGGCTGAGTTTTAAGGTTCTGGGTCAAAATCGCGTCCAGGACAGCCGCCGCTTTTAAGGTCGGTTTGATAAGTGCGAATTGCTGAACTGCCTTAAAATCGCGTCTAGGAAGACCGCCGTCTTTTTTAAAATCGCGTCTAGATTGGCCGCCGTCTTTTTTAAGGTCGGTTTGGTTTAGCGACGGAACAGCGACAGAATCGCAACGAAATAGCGACGGAATAGCGAAACCGCCTTAAAATCACATCCATCTACCCTGCAGTCTTTTAATGTTCTTGAAGAAACGCAGCGACCGGAATAGACGCAAATAAAGAGATAGGTCGGCAACTGGTTTAGCGACGGAACAACGACGGAATGGCGACGGAACGCTCATGAATCGCGTCCACCAATGCCGACGCCTTTCAATGTTCTTCAAGAAACGCGGCGACTGAAGCAGCCGCGAATTTGGAAGGCGGTTCAGCGACAGAATATTTTGTCATCGCTAATCTGTCGCTGATTGGTGACAGATTAGCAACGGAAATTTGACCGTCGCTATTCCCTCGCTGAGTGACTGTTGAATGGTCGGAAATTTGCATGGCTAATCCGTCGCTGATTGGCGACAGATTAGCGACGGAAATTTATCAACGTTGTTCCGTCGCTCAGTGACCATTTGCGACTAGACCCCCCTGGGAGAAGCACCAAGAAAAATGGGTAAAATTTAGGAATATAAGGAAAATTGTTCTTTCAAGGCAAAAAGTGGGACATTTTGGGCGTTATAGCGCAACTCGAAAATATGCCCGCGATGGGAAAATTCGCGTGTCTATAGATGCCCAACCTTGACGTCTGCTTTACAGGGGAGCGAGCGGAGGGACACGAAGTGGAGCGAAATGGAGTGAAGTGGAGTGGAGTGGAGTGAAATGAAAAGAAATGTAGTGAAGCGTAGTGGAACGGAGTGGAGCGGACTGAAAAGTAGACGTCAATGTTAAAAATAGACACGAGCGAAAGTGGCGAACATCCCATCTAATGAGAGTCTTTTCTCCAACATCCTCGGAATCACCACTGGAAAGAAAACTCAAAGAAGCAAGTGTTTGGACTAAGGAAAGCAGGAAAAAGGTGTGCGCGTGGGCACAAAAACAAGAAAAGATCAACTTCCAACGAAGGGGAAGTGCCTAAGGACACAATCCTTAGGTTGCGCCATCGGGGGGTTGCTCGGCCCGGCGGATCTTGGGAAAACGAGAGATCAACTTCCAACATAGGGGAAGTACTTAAGGACACAATCCTTAGGTTGCGCCATCGGGGGATTGCCCGGCCCGACGGATCTCTGGGAATAAAGCAAAGATAAAAGGATAAGTCCAAACAAATGATTCTGAAGGAAATCTGCCCAGAGGCGACAACAAAGGATGTTGGATATTTGACTCGGAATGGAATGTTTCAAGTTGCTGGAAATAGGCGCGGATGGCCCTTAGATTGCCTTGGAAGAGTGGATTCCACTGTGATTTCAAGAATGCATGTATGCATGCTGGGCTAAAAGGAAAAAAGGTTAAAAAGGGAGTAAAATATAACCAAGGATATATTATTACGCTGGTGAGTCAGGATCGGGGTTGATGCATGGGTCCGTCGTCCCCACAAGCCAAGCGTAACGACCTATCCGTGTGGCTAAGGATCCTCTGGGAAAATCATCGTTTTGATAGAGGGAAACTCAAATCCCAGATTCCTCAGAGCCACAAGGTCCCTGGCGTGCTCTAGGGGTATATAATATAGATAACTTGATGGTAGGGCAGCTGGTGCCTGGATGCGCCGGATGAGGCAACTCGAATCCTGCACTCAAAACTCGTTAGCCAAGAAAAAATAAACATCATGGAAAATAACATTTAGCATGTAGCATGCATAAAGTAGTCAACAACAGATGTAGCACACTCAATTTGTTTGTTTGTTTGACCATGAGGATGATCTTGGATAAGGAGTTTGGAGTGCAAAAAATGAGGAACCAAATGGATCTGGCGCAAAGAGGCAGAGCTTGCCCTGTGTAATACCATCGTGGAAATTTTTGGATTTGATTGATATTCAAATTTTATGGAGTTTGGAATATTTGGATTTGTTTGGGATTTTGGAATATTGGATTTTTGTGATTTTGGAAAAGTATCTGATTTTTATAGAATTTGAGAATATCCGAATTTGTTGGGGTTTGAAAATATTGGATGTTTAGAGTTTTGGGAATATTTGATTTGTTTGGGTTTTGAAAATATTTGATTTTTTGGGTTTTGGAAATATTTAGTTTTTTTGGGGATCTGGGAATATTTGATTTTGTGGGATTTTTGAAAATATTTGATTTTTGTTGAGATTTTGGGAATATTTGATTTTTGTGGAGATTTTGGAAATATTTGATTTTTGTGGGATTTTTGAAAATATTGATTTTTGTGGGATTTTGAGAATATTTGATTTTTGTGGAGATTTTGAAACATTGCCATGCCGTGGCGGCATTGAAATTATGAAGATTGACCGGCGAAGAGGTTCTTGTTGATTCCCGAATCATTAAAGGAAAAAGCCCAGGGAAGGGTGTGCATTTTAACGTGGCGCCCACGAGCCGATTGTACATGGTTAACGGTGTAACCATCAAAGCCACGCTTGAAAAGACAACTTAAGTCTGATAAAGTAAAAAGAAAGCTTAGGGATAAGCTTGGCATGGGTATTCGAGGAGTTGGGTTCGGGTTCCTTCCTTGGTACAACCATCAGAAGGTTTTGTCTCATGAAGCGCTTGGGCTTTTGAATCATATTTTGGAATTTCGAGTGATTGAATGACCATTGATTGTAGGGACATGCTTACGACCGGGTCCATTTGGATCTCCGCGGGGACTTTGCCCTCTTGACATGCCCTGTTGACTTGATTTGATTTGATTGTGCATGCATACGGCCGGGTCTGTTTGGATCTCCACGGGGACTTTGCCCTCTTGACATGCATTGGAAATTCATTTTGAATGGTCATTTGATTGGATTCTGATTCTGCCCATTTTACTAAAGACTTCCCCTTCGTCAGGAGGGTGCTTCAAGAAGGTTCCCTCTGCCCAGCTACCCATACTACCCATACTTCTGCCGAATAAGGAGGAAAAAACAGACTTCGAACGCCGTTCAGGCGTGGCTGTGACGATGACGGTGTCAACCGGGAGCAAATGACTGTGGGCGCCGTGAAGTGTGTGCAGGTGCCCATGCCCGGGGCAAACCTTAATGACTCGGGAGAGAGTGCGGGACTCCTGGTGCGGAGTTATCATAACGAAAAAATGCTGGGACAACATGGCAATGCTAAACAAATATTCATCTTTTTAGGGATTTTCTCGACACTTGGTAGATAAAAATTTTCAAAGTAAGAACTTGGAGGATTAAAAGAAGATGAATGCCCATGCCCTGCGCTGGGGCGGATGTGCCCTGCGTTGGGGGCGAGACTCGGGAGGTCTAAGGGAATTGACAAAATTCTTTATTAAAAATAAAAAGGACACGTGCGAGAAGGGCCGAAGGACCCGATTGAAAAACATGGGGGTAACAATAAAACAAAAGACGAATGCCCTGCTGGGGGCGAGACCCGGGGGGTCTACACGAATTTACATTTTTTTAATTTAAATTTAAAAAGCATAGTGGGGACTAAAGCCCGTAAAGCAATGCGAGAAGGGTCGAAGGACCCGATTAAAAGCACAGGGGTCAACATGAGAAGATTTATTTGAAGACTCCGGAGGGCCCAGAGGGGTTTGAAGGACAAAGAGGGCGCGATGCCCTGAGTAGGAAACAAAATCCGGATGGCCCGGATGGAAAGCAGAATTAAAATGGCCGCGAGGGGCCGACTGGAAAGGTGTGCAGCGTAGGGCGCTATGTGATGTGCCGCGTGGGGCACTGATTGGAGGACACAATTGTGCGCGATGCCCTGTATACGCTTGAGGATCATAAAATAAATGGAAATAAAAAGCCTCCCGTGGGGAGGGAATGTGGAGAAACCACGGGTATGTACTAAGCAAAATAAAAGCAGATTCAAAAACAGAGGGGGTTGAAGGTCCCTGGCTGTTGTTGTGCTCGGCGATCTGGTTTCGGTTGGGCGTCAGAGTCTTGACCCGCAGATATCTCCTCATTAATCTTGCCCAGGGGTAGATGGACGTGCTCTCTCCGACTGGAGACTGATCGGCTCTCGAAAATCAATGGAAAATCGTTGACTTTGATGAAGTTTGGAAGAGGAGTGGTAAATCCCTTGGAATGAAAGTTGATGAAAAGGTGGGGAGTGCCACCGGCAATGTCAGAAGTAACAACAAGGGGACTATGCCCAGCGCGTGGATGTCATACGACATGAGAGAGGGCACGCCCTGTTGGGTGATCGATTGTGCTAATGGTTTGGCTTCGGGATGCGTGTGCACAATCAGCAAAGTCGTTGCCTCCACGAGAGTGGGAAGGTGAAACAATGGTAACTCCCTTAAAATATAGTCAAATGAAGGAGTGGGGAATCCCACCGGCAAGGTTGGAGGCAACAATAATGAAGCGTTGACTTCCATTGGAGTTTCGAGCGTAAGTGATAACTCTCTTGAAATGATACTTGAAAACGTGGGGGGTTCCACTGTGTGATTTGGAAGCAACAACGAAGGGACCGTGCCCAAAGCTTGTATAATGTTTGATATGGAAAGGGGCACGACCCCTTGGGCGATGGATTGTGCCAAGGATTTGGCTTTGGCGT
Source organism: Colocasia esculenta (assembly GCA_014218235.1). Classification (NCBI taxonomy): domain Eukaryota; kingdom Viridiplantae; phylum Streptophyta; class Magnoliopsida; order Alismatales; family Araceae; genus Colocasia; species Colocasia esculenta. Next base: position 10,912,599 of record CM024755.1, on the reverse strand, counting down.
GCGTAAGCACAATCTGGATGGTTGACCCCTTCACTGGAGTGGGAAGGTTCAAGACAATGGTGTGAGGGGTCACGAGAGCCTGGAGGGAGAAATTCCCTATGAGTATTCGAAATCGGAATCGGCGTCGGCTGGCAACAGAAATGATTGGCATTGATTTAAAAGGCCTCCTGACGGCCACAATTGGAAGGGAGGACTTCCGCTCAGAAAATGTGCCCGGTATGGAAATGATGACCGGCATGTAGGAAATGTGATCATGATGTTTAGAAAACATGCCCAGTCCCGGGACTGGAATGATTGGCAGAGAGGACTGCCGCTGGGAAAATATTCCCGTTATGCAAACGATGACGGCATGCGGGGGATAAAATCGTGAAATTCAAAAAGCATGTCCGGTCCGGGACTTCCTTCTTTTGCTGCTGTCGCTTCTTATTCCTTAAAGATTTGCCCTTGCTCTGGCGAATGGGAGTGGGGGTGGATGGAGTGGTTCTAGTGGTGGATGGTAATGCCAGTAGTGGCGTGATGGGAGGCTGTATGGCCGGTGGCGGCGTGATGGGTATGACAACAAGGGGTTGCTTGGGTGTGGTTGCCAAGGGTGTTGGCGGCGTGGGAGATGGAATGACTGGTGTCATTATGGGTGTAATGATGGAGGGTTTAATGATGGTGGGTGGAAGTGTAGGTGGTTGACGTATGTAGATGACTCGGGAGGTTCATCATTGTAGCGCCAAGGGTTTCGCGAGGTGGTGGCGACTGGCAACCTCGACCCGAGCAACGGGCTGTGATGGGAGTGGTGGCAGTGGCGGCATGGGAGCCGGAGCAGGTGAGCAACGTAGGGTACCGGAGCATCTTCGAAAATCGAGGCATCGTAGGGCCGGTTGGAGGTGATAAGTTGTCCGAGGAGGACGAATCAGTGGACGCCTGGGTGGCAGCATGTCGTGGTAAGTAGGTGGGTATGCGGAGGCGCCTATATGAAGTGGATGGTGTATAGTGGTGAGGGGGATAGTGGATGGCGTCGACAAATTCATTCTGCTCTGGATAATCATATTGAAATGAAAAGATCTGCGATCGGGGAGTCGATCAGATGGCTTTGGATGTAATGTCCTGATCGTAGAGATCTTGCACGTAATAATTCGATTCATAGCCAATATATGTTTGAATCTCGGAGTCGAGTTATAAATAATGATCTTAACTTGCTCTGACTCCGAGAGCTCATCTTGTAGGCACATGGCCATCGACCTCCAACGGTCAGCAAATTGTACAAAGACCTCGTTGGCCCCCATCTTCTCGGTTGTCAGATCCGTGATAGAGAGATAAGGGCTGACGCGGTCTTTGTACCTTTGAAGGAATTTGTTCTGTAATGAGCGAAAGTCCCCTGCCTCACTTGGCTCTAGAGAGTAGAACCATTCTAGTGCAGGACCGTGAAGAGATTTTCTAAATAAAAATGCCAACGTGGCGGGGTCACGTTGCCAGCGGGATGACTCATAGAGAAACTCTTTGATATGAGTGTGGGGGTTATCCGTGCTGTTGTACATTCGATACGTCGGCATCTCTGAAGGATGAATGAAGATTTTAGGGAGAGCCGACATGGCGGCAACGGGGTTACCCTTGGAATTTGAAAATTCATTGATTTGATTCTCCAGAGTGTTCAATCTCTGGAGAAGAGCATGTTCTGGAGAAGTGAGGGGCTGCTGGGTCTGTGAGGAAATATGTGGGGGTGGCCTGGAATAGGTGGGCCTCCCCAAGGGACGGTCTGTACGGACCGGAGCACGGGCGTGCAATTGGCCACGGGGCCGAGGTGATGAAGAATGTACAGGAGAACGTGGCGGAGTCGCCGAGATATACATAGGCTGGTGCCTAGGGGAAGAAGCTGGAGAAGGAGTCGTGGAAGGAGTCACACCCTCAACCAATGATTGTACCATACAAAGTTCTTGAGGTGTGAGCTGATCCAGTGCATTAAGGATATGTTGCACTGTGGGGTCCTGGTCGAGATAGGCTCTTGTCGGGTTCTGATTGGAGGTATATGTGAAGGAACATCAAATTGGTTAGTGCGCGGTGTGCACACATAACCGTAGGAAGTGGAAGCTTGTCCCTCACGGTGGTGAAATGGACCACATGGGACAGAAAAGATGGAGATTGAACATTATCCTCATAGTCCTCATGATAGAAATCGGCATGATAATATGGGTCCATTTTTATAAGCAAGCAATCAAACAGGTTGAACAAAGATTAGACAGGTAATATGGTTCAAACAGTTATGATGCTTAGCGTTTGTTTTTAAGGAGTTTCAAAATAATTAATAGATTGAAAAATATTGTGTCACTCTAGGTAAGATTCTAGTTGGGTAGGATGAGTACTTCGGGATACAACTAGAATCATCCTCACCACGCAATGGATATCTAAACCAGGTCATCGGTAAAGGGTACCGCCTGGGGTCCGCCGTAAGGGAATCAACGGGGTACGGAGTCTTATGGGGTTCCGGAAGAAGGTTCACTAGTCCAAAGGGACGGAATGCCCAATGGAGAGTTTGCCCTCACTGAAAGAGGTGTGTGGAGCCTAGGAAATGAGGGAAGGAGGTCCCCCGACCGATGCAAAAGATGTCCGCAAATATAGCAATTTATAGCACAAATGGCAGAAGTGGACGTCTCTGTCAATAGTTAAAATCGCGATGAGCACAGCCGCCGCGACTAAAAAACGCGTCCAGTCACCGCGACGCGGAAATGAAAGCCCGCGCGAGGTCCATGTAGACGGCCACTGTAAACAAAAACGCGTCGACTTCAGCCGCCGCGATAATAAGCATGCACTAAATCACGTCCACTGGGTTGGACGTGTATCAACTTAGAACTCCAGACTCCAAAAAATCAGAAAAGGCACCCAAAAACGCGTCGGCTATCCCGGACGCGATTCAAGGCAGTAATGCAGAGCGCAAATTTTTTTACAAACTAGATGTATAGAAGCATACACACACAATATGAAAAAAAAACTTAACTTTTAAACACTAATGACTCAACTAATCAACTTAACTAAACATGGATTAAAAAATAAAAAATGGTAAAAACATAATAAAACAAAAACGCCCTGTGGGGCAAAAAAGTGGCACATGTGGGTGCCAAAATGTAATGCCACGTGGGGCGTAAAAAGAGGTACCCAAACTGAAATTAAGAGTGTCCCACCGTGATCGCCAAGTTGTAGATTCTATTTTCCGCTCCCGTTTTACGGGGAGGACGAAAAAACAGTCCACACCAATAACGTGTACGGATACACGTGAAAAAAAGGTGATAAAACGAACAGTGGCCCTTAGGGCGATAAAAAGACAATAAAGCAATAAACCGTGATCGCCAGACGCCGAGGGCGCCAAAAGAACGCCGTGTGGGGCGTAAAGAATGGGAGAGAAGGGATGTGTACCTTTCACCCATGGATCGCGCGGGATGTGTGGGCGAGTTCTTTCCTCCTCCTTCCACCGGCCGGCCGGCGAAGGAGATTCAGCTCGGGGTACCTGACACAAAAAGACAACAAAAGGAAAAAAAACGGGATTAGCCCGATGTGTAGTAAGTGAATAAAATGGAATAAAATAACATAAATAGGAAAAAGGGAAAGGACACACCTTTTGGGTGGTCTTTAAACCCCCAAAAACTGGAAAGTGGTGCGTGCATGCATGATGTGTAAAATGAAAAGGAAAAGGGGCAACGTAGGACCCAAATGAAAATGAAAAGGACCACGTGGGGTCCGGAGGGAAGGAAAAGCGGGGTGCTGCCCCAAGGTGGTCGGACGGCGTGACGGCACTGTGGAGAGACAACGAGAGGAGGGAGACGACGATCTGCCTCCGGATGTGCGTGCGATGGAGAGGAAGACGGCAGCGTCGGGCCGGAGATGAGGAAGCATACGGCGTCGCGAGCAGGGCTCTGCCGTAGGAGGATCCCCTCCCTTTCTCTCTCTAGAATCCCTCTCCGTCTCTCTAAAATCTCCATCTTTCTCTCTCTAAAAACTCACTCACTCTCTCTCTCTCTAAAACGCTCGGCCAAACCCAAAAATGAAAAAGCCTCTCCCTAGGTGAAGCGCTGGCTGAGTTTTAAGGTTCTGGGTCAAAATCGCGTCCAGAACAGCCGCCGCTTTTAAGAAGGTCGGTTTGATAAGTGCGAATTGCTGAACCGCCTTAAAATCACGTCCAGGAAGACCGCCGTCTTTTTTAAAATCGCGTCCAGGCAGGCCGCCGTCTTTTTTAAGGTTGGTTTGGTTTAGCTACGGAACAACAACGGAATCGCGACGGAATAGCTCAACCGCCTTAAAATCGCGTCCACCTACCCAGTCGTCTTTTAATGTTCTTCAAGAAACGCGGCGACCGGAACAGACGCGAATAAAGAGATAGGTCGGCAACTGGTTTAGCAACGGAACAACGACGGAACGCTCATGAATCGCATCCACCAAAGCCGACGCCTTTCAATGTTCGTCAAGAAATGCGACGACTGAAGCGGCCGCGAATTTGGAAGGCGGGGTTCAGCGACAGAATTTTTGTCATCGCTAATCCGTCACTGATTGGCGACAGATTAGCGACGGAAATTTTACCGTCGCTATTCCCTCCCTGAATGACAGTTGAGGGGTCGAATATTTTGTTTGCTAATCCGTCGCTGATTGGCGACAGATTAGCGACGAAAATTTATCAGTCGCTGTTCCTTCGCTTAGTGACCATTTGCGACCAGACCCCCCCTGGGAGAAGCACCAAGAAAAATGGGTAAATTTCAGGAATATAAGGAAAATTGCTCTTTCAAGGCAAAAAGTGGGACATTTTGGATGTTATAGCGCAACTCGAAAATATGCCCGCGATGGAAAAATTCGTGTGTCTACAGTTATTAGACAGTTCCTCAAGATACACTTGAAATTATCATTTCCTTCGTGAATGCACTTGTGATCAATAATCATTACTAAGATAGTGCATGAGCTTTTTACCCATTACTTAGAGATGATATCAACTCTACACTCCTTAAATACAATCCTCGAATTACAGGTAGCTTTCACTTTGCCTTTTCATTTTCATCCTTCATCATTTTTTTTTTAACTTGGATATCCTTTCAATGTTTGACGCAAACTTCTACACTTCTTGAGGTGCCGAAGCCCGGTTACTAAGCTAGGGATTTCCTTCTTCATTTTGTCATCATTTTTTTTTTCATAACTTGCAGGCAGGTAGCTTTTTCCCCACGATTAGTTTTCAACAAGAGTGTAGAATGTCAATCCTCAACATGAGTGTTAGGTAAAACTCTCATCACCCTCATGAATGACACTCATTCATCATCTAATTCATGTGTGTAGGTTCAATAAAACTTCAAATGTAGTTTGAGGAAAATGCTAAGAACATAACCACAAAATTCATCCTTTAACGTACCACTAGCACAAGTATATACTTAGAGTAAAATCATTCTAGAATGAGGTATTCTTTCCATGAAAAATGATACATGAAGTATAATGTGTAGCAGGATTTTAAAATTTGAAAGATTTTCCTCCCCCAACTTGAATGACATTGTCCTCAATGGCATAAAGGTATCAAAAATAGAATAAAGCTAATGTAAGTTAAGAAAGGAGAGATGCAACCTGATGATCACATGAGGGTGGTTACACACTAGCTTCATCAAAGGTAATGGGCCTTCAAACACCTAAGACATAAAATAAAAACAAAATCAATAGAAATTAATTTTTCTAAAAATATTGGGTTTCCTCCTAGCAAGCGCTAGGTTTAATGTCTTCAGCCAGACACATGGAGGTAACAGGCTCACTTAACACCCCCAATCAATTGACGCCAAATTTTTACTTTGTAAGGCATCACTAGTCATGGTGGGTTAAGTGGGCTAAACTTACCCTTCAGATCAGTAAAGGGTAAAGAAATTAGGGCATTAAAGATCATATCTTCAATTAAGAAATATTTATTTGCACACTTAAGATCTTTATATGTGTTGAACACATCAATACAGACTTTATTATTTTCACCATTTTCACCTACAATTTCCATTTTCAGATCCTCATTCATGATGTTGAGGTCATATTAAGTTGAATGCTCAGAGGATTGCTTGAACTCCACAAGCTAACTTGTGTCAAAAATAGTAGCATGATCTGGAATGAAATGGATATGACTTTCAACACAATGATGCTTAAAAGATTCAAGTGTAGTTGACCAATCAGCTAGTGATAGCATGTCCATGAACATGTTGGATTTGCCAAGGTCAGGGGGAGGTAGGAATTCTCTGTCTTTCTCAACATCAAGAGAGACCCAGTCAATGTGGACTTTAGGTAGAATTGCTAATTCATCTCTTACCTAAGAAGAATGATTGATGATTACACCCAGCTCTTTCTCCACACTCACATCTTCTTTGTCATCCACTTGAAACAATGTCACATCAAACTTGGACCTAACATCTAGATGACATTCTTCTTCTTCTCCCCCCAACTTAAGTTCAGCTAACTCACTAGAGCTTTCCTCAAGTATGACATTATGGATGGAGTCTTCTTGATGATCAATTTCAAGTTGGGCCAAGACTTTGGATTGATTTTCAGTGGCACCCATCTCCTCCTGATTTGACTCATTAATATTATCTCTCATTTTCCAAGTGGGCATGTCCACAATCATGTTGGATTGAGAAGTTGTGGATGGAATTTGAGAGTCAAATTGTTGGTCACAATCAAGATAATGATGCTCATGATTGTCAATGGGTTGGCATGGTGACTGGCTATCTTGCCTCCTTCTGATTTCCATCAGTTGAGTAATCAGGAGGTCAATTTTGACAAATGATTGCTCTAATTCTTGTTGTTGTTGGGTGAATGTTTGCTCAAAGACTTGTTGGTATGGAATTTTTGCATAAATTGCCCAAATTGGTCATCAAAGAGGCCTGATTGCGAGGGGGGTGTATGAGTGGGCTGTGGATATGCATGTTGCCCCTCATGATGGCTTTTATCATGAATATCAATCTGGAATTAGGCCAAATGTTGAAATTTGTGGATAGGTGGACTTTGGGCTTGGGCCAGAATAGGTTGATCTCTAAGTGTCAAGTGTGGCATTACTTCTCCAAGTTGTTGGAACGGTGTGCCTTCAGGAGCATTTTCTAAGCACACCGGTAGATCAATGCCAATTTTTTTTTGATCAAACCATGATATGATTTCGACACCTAGAAAGGGTCCTTGAATCTCTCCTTGAGGGTCTTGGTAGAGTAAACTCAATTTCTCAGGAGAGACACTTTGGTCAACTTTTGAGTATGGAGTGGGTGTGGATAACACTTGACAATTTTGGAAATTTTGGATTTGTTCTTGGGTTGAGGGAGGTGATGAGGTGTAAAGTAGGTCAACATAGTTCCTCCACCCTGAATCATACATGTGATCTGTAATTGTGTGACTACGAATCAGATGGGCTTGAGTCCATTTGGAGCCATTAGACAGATAAGTAGAGGTTGATGGATAAGGGGGTTAGGTTGAGAGTGAATACCATAATAGGCTGATCCAATTTGTCCAATTGAAGTGCCAATTTCATAACCATGATTGTCAACCCACATAAATCCTATTTGTTTGTTTTGTTTTTTGTTTTGAAATATTTGATTTTTTTTGTATTTTCACACAAGTTAGCAAACAATTAATCCTATGACACCTATGGTTCCCTAAGATATAAACATTTGATTTCTCACTAATCAACTGAGGCCTAACTCAAATCCACTCTCAAGCCCGTTAACTGGCCAGGTAAGAGGTAGGAGAGTGGGAGGTTCCCCCTGCTCTTGCAGGGACCAAATTAAATAACCACTTGTCCACTTAGGCATTTGCCTATGAACCTCTAGGCTTAGACACCAGTTTCCAAACTTGATAGTGGGCCCAAGTGGGCCTAAGTCTCAAAGCGAACCCTAGGTCAAGTTTCTAGTTTCTTTTATTGGGCTTGGGAATGCAAAAGATGCAGGAAGTTGTAGTTTGTGGGCTAAGGAAGGGTGATCAAATCCCCACCTTATCTTGTTAAGGAAACTGCCCTTAAAATATTTTTAGAAATGATATGCACACCACAAAATCAAGCAAGGGGTTCGATGCAAGCATGGCAATGCATGATCACGCTTTTAAGAAAGTTGAGATTCTCACCTTGCCTCCCGCAATCTTCGACAAGAAATGAAACTTTTCAAAAAGAAAATTACCTAAAGATGGAAATCTAAATGATGCATGTCCTAAAGATAGAAAGTTTCCAATCTTGACATGACATCTTTTATTGGATTCAAGTGATTGATTTTTTTTAATTAATTATCTAAACATGGCAACTAAGAAAAGGAAACTCAATCATGAGGGTTTTAAGGGTACTTATATCCAACGCACTCCCTGGTTCTTTTGGAAATTACAAAAAATAGAAAGAGTGAGAGAGAAAAGGAAACTCACCTCACTTACCTTTTTTCTGATTTTTTCTGCAATTTTCGGATGTTTTTCCAAAATAGAACTTTTTACCTACAGATTCGGCTTTCAGCGACAGTTTTCTGACAGATTCTTTAATTTTGCAATTTTTAGGATTTTTCAATTTTTATTTGATACCTACAAAAAGAAAGAAAATGTTAGTATGAATATATACAAAAGACATCAAGATTATCAAAACTAAAAATCTAGTTCCCGGGCAACGATGCCAAAAATTGATAGCCCACGAATACATCGTTAAATACGTGACTAACAATCTCAAATTTATCGGCCTACACTAAATATTTTAACAGTAGTTAAGTGGTGAGACCGAGTCGAATCCACGGGGAAAAAGATTTTAGAGTTGAAAACCTTGAGTTTTGTGTAGGAAAATAACGTGGTGATATTTAAACTAAGTTGAATTAAATAAATCTAAGCTAAGTAAATAAATAGAGAGAGAAAGATAAAGAGTGAATGAGAGAACACATGCAATATTTAAAATTGCAATCTACTGAATAACAAAAATACTTAACACAAATATTTTATTCTAACCAACAGTCATTAACAATTACACTGAAATAAAGAGAAAAAAATATAGAGAATAAGAGAGAGAATAAGAGAGGTGAGAGGAGAGAGAAGAGTGAGAGAAAAGAGAGAAAGGAGAGAGAGCGCGTGAGGGAGAGAGAGAGATAGGAGAGAGGCGAGAGAGAAAAGAGATAGGAGAGAGAGACGTGAGAGAGATAGGAGAGAAGAGAGAGAGAGCGCCCGGCCGCTACATGCATGCACATGGGCGGGGCGGCGGGCGGTGGTCGGGGGCGGCGGGCGCGGGGTGTGCGCTGACACGGGCGTGCGGCAGGCGTCCGCGCGAGGGGCAGCACGGCGTGGCAGGGCAGGGCAGGGCGCGCGTGGGGTGCCTGCAAAGCGCACGCGGGGCGTGCAGGCAAGGCGCCGCGGGGGGCCTGGCTGGGCTTTGCTGCTGCTCTTCTGCGTTCCTGGGAGAAAGAGGCCGGAAGAGAGGAAGAAAGGAAGAAGAAAGAGAGGAAGAAGAAGAGAAAGAAGAAGAGGAGGAAGGGGCTACGCAAGAGAGAGGGAGAGAAGAGAAAGTGAGAAAAGAATAGCATGAGAGAGAGAGGGGGAGAGTTTATAAAGTGTTAGAGAAAAGAGAGGAAGGGGGAGAGATTAAAGGAAAGAGAGATTTTTTGGAAAATAGGAGAGGAGATTTTAAAATGAGAAAGTATTTTGAAAAGAAAGAGAGAGAGGGAATATGTAAAAAACATAGAATCTCTCATTATTCTCTCTTGATCCAATCAAATTTATTGGCCCATTTGACACTTCATTTCTTGGCCCATTAATCCTGCAAATACAACACAACAGAGATTTAATCAATTATCGTCCATGTAATCCAATAATAATAGAGATTTATGAATTTATCAAGTATTTGTCAATAAAATGGCATGATTATTCATAATAATTATGAGATTATCAGTGACCCAGGGTACGCACAAAGTCACCCGTCGGCAGCTCAACTGTATGGTCACAAGCCCGCTCCGGATCAAACTCAGACAAAGTAGCAAAGAACTCCTCTGAAACGGAACAGTGCGTGGCACCCGAATCAATCAAAACTCTAGCAGCTCTACTAAGGATGGGAACTGTACCAATGACCAGATTACAGGCCTCCGCCTCCCCTCTGGTGATGTTCATCACCCGACCGCGTCCTCGCTGAGGCTGCTACTGCTGGCGCTGCTGTTGTGGCTGCTGGTACTGACCCTGGTGCTGCTGCTGGTGCTGCGCCGACTGGGGTGGATGGTACTGTGCCTGAGGAGCCTACTGCAGCTGCTACTGTTGCTACTGCAAAAACGGACACTCCCGCCTGTAGTGGCCCGACTGCTCGCAGTGGTAACAACCTGTGTCGGGCTGGCTCTGCTCCGCTCCCTATTGAATGGACTGCTCCAGTGGCTGCTGCTCTGGCTGACGTCGCTGCTACTGCCTGTACTGGCACCTGCCTCCATGAGTGAACAGCTTCTTCAACTTCGAGGTCAAGCCAGCACCGCCTATCCCCGAAGAAGAAGAAGAGGAAACACTCCCTCGACTGCCCGAGGGGTGCTGGTATGGGGAAGACCTCCCTGATCCTCCACTCTGTTGCGGTTGAAAACGACACTCCCCTCCAAGGCTGAAGCTCTAGCCACTGCCACCGCCAAGGAGTCATAGAGGTGGCCAGCCATGGCCCACCTCAAGTCCGAGCGTAGCCCGCTAATGAACCGCTCGGTACGAGCCTGCTCACTAGCGGCCACGTGAGGAACGTGTCAAAGAAGCTGCAGGAACCACCGGTGGTACTGCGCCACAGTCAAGTCACCCTGTACCAACTCGTGGAACTGGTCCCTCCTCTCACGGCAAGCGCTGTCAAGGAAGAACTCACCGTTGGTCTGATTACTTTGAGAGAACGACAGCAAGATAACCTAAAGGGGGGGTGAATAGGTTTTTCTGTTTCCTGTAAATAGAAACTAAAACACAGAAAAATATCACTTGAAGGTTTGGTTAGTATAGTGTGATAGAGAGTGGCAATGCGGAAGCTAATAAACAATCACACAAAGAGACATAAGGATTTATCCTGGTTCGGCCCTTCCCACATGGAAGTCCTACGTCCAGTCCCCAACGTCCAGTCCCCAAGCAAACTCTTGAGATTTCACTAACCAAGGGTACAGTCCTCCTCAAGGACACTACAACACCTAGCACCCCAGCTGGTCTTCTTCTCTTTCCCGGGCAAGAAGGCAGCCCACTTCTTTTACAGGTTCAGAAGCAAACCTTCTAGAACAAACCCCAATGCGGTTCTGCTAGACACTAACCCCTAGCTGGGTTAACTATTGGTACAAACCCTAGTCTGGTTCTACTGGACACAAACCCCTAGCTGGGTTAACTACTGTATACAGTCCTACAGCTGGACAATGATCTTTCTTAGAAAAGAAAGAACAAGACTGAGAGTTCTACAAGATTGGACTCTAGCCAAAAACTCTCAGCAAAAGACTCTCCCCCAAGAATTACAATGAGCACAGGGAGAAAAGGAAGAGAAGAAGGCTTCAAGGCGATGAAGACTTCTGCTTTGAAAAGCTTCTCTAGATTTGACTCGAGCTCTTCTCTCTTTCTTTGAGTGTATGTGAAATTGAGGTTCCTCACTGGTTGTACACTCCTTGAATGATCTTCAGGAAGGCTCTTACCTTTTCTTCAGCTTGTGCTTCATCTTTTAGAAGAGCAGCTTTTGAATGGATCATTTGAAGAGATCCGTTGGAGTTCTAGCTGTTGTTCATCTCCTCTTCATTTGTCTTAATCAGACTCTGATGGTCTTCGAAGTCTGTACATAGAAGAGAGTGTTAGCATAGAAGAGTGTCTATGATAAACGGTGCATAGTACTGTGCTTCTGCTAACACACTGAAAATAGTAGGTCATATCTTTTTCTAACAAGATTATGTATTCAGCTTTTTCTGTCAGAAGATATTTGACATCTCATTAGGCGCCAAAAAGCATTTTAAAGTATAAGAGAAATCGATATGAATATGACTTATAAAATCGTTACAGCTTGATGAACAAATCTTTGTAAGCATTTTAAGAAATCGTTACTGCAAGCAAATCGATTGTGAGAGCAAATCGTTGTCTCACTTAAGAAATCGATATGAGAGCAAATCATTGTCTCACTTAAGAAATCGATGTGAGAGCAAATCGTTGTCTCACTTATCAAATCGTTATGAAAACCAAATCGATATGAGAATGAATCGTTGCGCTCACTTAAGAAATCGATGTGAGACCAAATCGATATGAGAGCGAATCGTTGTTCTCACTTAAGAAATCGATGTGAGACCAAATCGATATGAGAACGAATCGTTGTTCTCACTTACGAAATCATTATGCACTTTATCAAATCGTTATGAGCCTTTAACGAATCGTTATGGAAGGCAAATCGATGTGAGAGGCAAATCGTTGCGCTCACTTATCAAATCATTATGAGCCTTAACGAATCGTTATAGCAGTCACTAAACAAATCGTTGTGGCGCTTATAAAATCGATTAAACCAGATCGTTGTAGCACTTGTTAATTTGGCACTTGAACTGAAATCGATGTATATAGATTAGACATCGATTTTATCATTTTAGTGCACCATATTGCATCAATGTGAGACTCTGCATTTTGCTATGAGATTGATGCGACACAGATGAAACAAAATGTTCAATTTAAGTTACATCATAAATTTTGTTAGCACCAAAATATGAAGGTAATAAAGAGTGGTTCAACAATCTCCCCATTTTTGGTGATGACAAAATTTATGAGAATTTTCTATTTTAAAATACTATAGAAACTACAGAAAATTCACAGGACATACATACTCTCCCCCTTTTTGTCACTAACCAAAAAGGAAGGATCTTACCATCCATTTCTCTCCCCATTTGAGAGAATTTCTTACCATTGAGGGGTTCAACAATAATGATATTTGAAAATTATTCCCTCTTAGTCTATGCTCCCCTTGGGTGAGACTCCCCCTTAATGTGTGGCAAGTCAGATCTTGTTGATCTTGACCTTTCAAATGTTGTTTGTCAAGTCTTCAAGATTTTCATCTGCATACATCTTAAAAGAAAACTTGCAAACATTGTTAGTAGCATTATAAACACATTCAATCTTTGTGACTACTTTCTCTTCATATATGATTTGAGTGAAGAGTCTACAGTCATCCTTGCCTTAAGCATCCTTGGTCCTAATTCTCCAAGGCTATCATGCACACAATTTATTCAGAAATAGGTACCCAAATCTTTTTGGGTCCTTGATAGTTAGATGCATGAAAATATTCTTTAGGAATCCAAACTAAGTGCCTTGTTGTGCAGGTATTTACGGTGTGTCCTAATTTATTGCAATGAGAACAACAATGAATGTAGTTTGTTTTGCAATTCTGATTGCCCTTGACTTGAGCGAACTTTTTAGAAACCTTTTGATTTATCTTGGATATTTCAGGTTTCTTTTTCTGAGGTGTGATAGTTTCTTTTACAAATTTTGGTAAATGATATTTACCTAGAATTGTGGCTTGTTTTTCTTTTTCTGGGGGTATGTATCCAAGCCCTTGTTTATTGTTTCCAGATTTTGACCCTTTTAAGCATAGGGCTAAAGATGTTTTCCCTTTAGTTAACTTTTCAACTAATTCTTTTAGATAATGATTCTCTTCAGTTAGAGTTTTTAATTTTTCTTATCACTCTAACTTCTCATTATTCTTATTTTTAAAATTTTCATTAAAAGATAATTATTATCTTTACACTCTTTTAATTATTTTTCTAGTTGCTCCAATTCGGATTTAAGATCAGAATTGGTGTTTTCCAAACAAGTAAGGTTGTTCTTGATATATTTCAATTCTTTTACAACAACCTTGTGTTTATCATAAAGTTCATTAAAGACATCTTCTAAGTCTTCAGATTCTGACCCTGAATTTGTGCATGAATTAAAAAATGAGTCAGAATGTACCTCATCTAGTCCTACCATGAGGGCTAGATTTACTTGCTCTTTCTCTGAACTTGAGCTTGATGAGTTTGAGCTTGAGTCCTCTTCATTTTCACAAGCAACCGCCATGGCTTTTCTTTTAAATTTCTTGTGCTGCTTCTTGGGCTTCTCGGTTTGACCAGACTTCTTGAGCCTTGGACAATCTGGTTTCAGATGTCCAGGTTTTCTGCATTCATAGCAGACTGGTTCTTTCTCCTTTTTCTCCTTTCTTTGAATCCTTCTTGATCCGTTTTTCTTCTTCTTTAAAATCTTCTGAAGCTTGGACAATACTTCATCCACATTACTGTCTTCAAAATCTGCATCTTGAGAACTAGAAGAAGAAGGAGCAGCTACAACTTTAAGAGCATTAGTACATTTTTTCTTAGATGAGCTTTCAGATAGTTGCTCCATATTTATTTCATGTGCCATGAGAGAACCTATTAAATTATCAATTGACAATTTGGTCAAGTCATGGGCTTCTTCAATAGCAGTTACTTTAGGTGTCCATGAGACAGTTAAAGACCTAAGTATATATCTTTCTAACAGCTTCCTCATTGGAAAGAGTTTTACCAAGAGAATTTAAACCTACTACTATGCTTGAAAATCTATTATACATAGTAGTAATGTTTTCGTTTGGAAGCATTTTAAATTGTTCGTATTGTGAAACAAGAATATCTATCCTAGTTTGTTTCACTTTATCTATTCCTTCATAAGTTATATGCAGTTTATCCCATTTTTCTTTTGCAGATTTACATGCAGAAACTCTACTAAATTCCTTTTTAGATAAAGCGCAACATAAATAGTTTTTTGCTTTAAAATTTATAGATAGTTTACTCTTATCAGCAGGTGTAATGGTAGTAGTGCCTTCAATAGGAATAATAACAAAGTCACCCACCTCAATTACCTGCCACAGATCAAAGTCTGTGCCACGAATGAAGCATTCCATCCTGATCTTCCAATATTGGTAGTCTTCTCCATCAAAGAATGGAGGTCTGGTGACTGATTGTCCTTCAGCATATCCTTGAGCTGCCATGGATCTTTGGTCTAAGATCGTTGGATCTTCTTTGAATCTTCAGAGACCCGCTCTGATACCACTTGTTGGTCCGATTACTTTGAGAGAACGGCAGCAAGATAACCTAAAGGGGGGGTGAATAGGTTTTTCTGTTTCCTGTAAATAGAAACTAAAACATAGAAAAATATCACTTGAAGGTTTGGTTAGTATAGTGTGATAGAGAGTGGCAATGCGGAAGCTAATAAACAATCACACAAAGAGACACAAGGATTTATCCTGGTTCGGCCCTTCCCACATGGAAGTCCTACGTCCAGTCCCCAAGCAAACTCTTAGGATTTCACTAACCAAGGGTACAGTCCCCCTCAAGGACACTACAACACCCAGCACCCCAGCTGGTCTTCTTCTCTTTCCCAGGTAAGAAAGTAGCCCACTTCTTTTACAGGTTCAGAAGCAAACCTCCTGGAATAAACCCCAGTGCGGTTCTGCTAGACACTAACCCCTAGCTGGGTTAACTACTAGTACAAACCCCAGTCTGGTTCTGCTAGACACAAACCCTTAGCTGGGTTAACTACTGTATACAGTCCTATAGCTAGATAATGATCTTTCTTAGAAAAGAAAGAACAAGACTGAGAGTTCTACAAGATTGGACTCTAGCCAAAAACTCTAAGCAAAAGACTCTCCCCCAAGAATTACAATGAGCACAGGGAGAAAAGGAAGAGAAGAAGGCTTCAAGGCGATGAAGACTTCTGCTTTAAAAAGCTTCTCTAGATTTGGCTCGAGCTCTTCTCTCTTTCTTTGAGTGTATGTGAAATTGAGGTTCCTCAATGGTTGTACACCCCTTGAATGATCTTCAGGAAGGCTCTCACCTTTTCTTCAGCTTGTGCTTCATCTTTTATAAGAGCAGCTTTTGAATGGATCTGTTGAAGAGATCCGTTGGAGTTCTAGCCGTTGTTCATCTCCTCTTCATTTGTCTTAATCAGAATCTGATGGTCTTCGAGGTCTGTATATAGAAGAGAGTGTTAGCATAGAAGAGTGTCTATGATAAACGGTGCATAGTATTGTGCTTCTTCTAACACACTAAAAATAGTAGGTCATATCTTTTTCTGACAAGATTATGCATGCAGCTTTTTTTGTCAGAAGATATTTGACATCTCATTAGGCACAAAAAAGCATTTTAAAGTATAAGAGAAATCGATGTGAATATGACTTATAAAATCATTACATCTTGATGAACAAATCGTTGTAAGCATTTTAAGAAATCGTTACTGCAGGCAAATCGATTGTGAGAGCAAATCGTTGTCTCACTTAAGAAATCGATATAAGAGCAAATCGTTGTCTCACTAAGAAATCGATGTGAGAGCAAATCATTGTCTCACTTATCAAATCATTATGAAAACCAAATCGATATGAGAACGAATCGTTGCGCTCACTTAAGAAATCGATGTGAGACCAAATCGATATGAGAGTGAATCGTTGTTCTCACTTAAGAAATCGATGTGAGATCAAATCGATATGAGAACGAATCGTTGTTCTCACTTAAGAAATCGATGTGAGACCAAATCGATATGAGAACAAATCGTTTTTCTCACTTAAGAAATTGTTATGCACTTTATCAAATCGTTATGAGCCTTTAACGAATAGTTATGGAACATAAATCGATGTGAGAGGCAAATCGTTGCGCTCACTTATCAAATCGTTTTGAGCCTTAACGAATCGTTATAGCAGTCACTAAACAAATCGTTGTGGCGCTTATAAAATCGATTAAACTAGATCGTTGTAGCGCTTGTTAATTTGGCACTTGAACTGAAATCGATGTATATAGATTAGACATCGATTTTATTATTTTAGTGCACCATATTGCATCAATGTGAGACTCAGCATTTTGCTATGAGATTGATGCGACACAGATGAAACAAAATGTTCAATTTAAGTTACATCATAAATTTTGTTAGCACCAAAATATGAAGGTAATAAAGAGTGGTTCAACAGCTGCCTGCGGGGTCGGTGGTGGCTACTCCTCGACTGCCATCTCTGCGAACTGCTGACCTCCTGTCGGCATCTGCTGGTACGGATGGTACTGAGGGTACTAGGGGTACTGTTGGTACCGCTGCTGAGGCGGGTACTACGGGTACTGCCACGGACCCTGGAACATCGCTCTCCACCACTGCTTCATGACGGCTGGCGGGGGCGGGGGTGGAAACCACTGCTGCTGCTGCTGAGGCTCCGGCTGTTGCTCACCTGGATGCAAAAGGACTCCCTACGGCACCGGGCCCCCAGGCTACTCGTACTGCGGAGGCTGGGCGTCAATCGGAACGTGCTCGGCTGACGCTCCACCAGTTCACGAGCCTGCCTGTGAGTGCGTGGAGGCATGTTCTGCAAAATAGCCACAATAATAAGTTAGCAGATAAAACTCCAGCGGCTTAGTAGTGTTTACTTGTACTTCCTAAGGGACCTTTACGTTATTACTTATTTCTATCACAAGTCTTGGTAGACCCCCTGCTCTGATACAACTATAACAACCCCGATACCCAGACCCTCGGCTCCCACCAAGAATCCGAACATCGGGACCGCCGCCCATGGGCCTGGAGACCCGGAAGAGCTAACAGATCGGTCTAGCAAGATATGCAATAGAGATAAGTGATAAAAAATGTACTAAAATGTACACACGTGAACAAAAAGTGTCCAACACTAAGTAAACAGTCTAGTACAAGTCCCAATGTAAATAAAGTACAAGTGCTAAAAATAAAGGGAAGAACACATCCCTTAGGGGCATACCCCGAGGGTGAAGTACAAGAGCTGGGGGAACACTGCCACTAGAGATGCCGACTACTGTGGGCCCATCTCCTCAGTCTACCGCGGAGGGAGCTACTGTGAAGGCTCACCTGCAAAAGGAGGGAGTGAGCTTCACAAAGAAGCTTAGTAGGGACTACCAATCTCCCACTGGTTCTAACAGCAAAATAGAACTAAGGTGCAATAAATAAATAAATCAGTAAATTCTATTCTACTGAACAGAGTGAAGTGCGGAAGCGTGAAAAGAACTACACAATCGTCGGTCAACACTAAAGTCAGAACCAAAAAACCCGTGTAAAACATGGCACCACAAGAAACTAGGGTGTGAACTCAGGCAGTGGAAACTTCCTGGACAAGCACACTAGCCACAGTACACTACACTAGTCAGCCAGTCAGGTGCGCCACGCGCCTTACCCTTGACCAACGGTCCATGTCTAGCACCTCCCGTCGGAGTGAGACGCAGAACTAAGACAGCCACAACGCCGTAGTCTGGCTGGACTACGGTTCCACGCCTGACCCCTCTATATGGTTCTAGAACCACGTAGAGTGAGGCGGTGAGAAAGGACTAGCTGGTCCGCACCGAAAGAGCACCACAACTACCACAGAGAACCAGACCAGCTAAGAGAGCTCTACAAACGACTCCACGCCGCTGTCCCCACCGTTTTCCCCTTCTGCCCCAAGTCTGTGACTTGAGCACACCCGTCGCCCGGAGAACTCCCTCTAAGATACACGCGAGGCTGGGGGTCCCAGATAACGATAACAACCTGTCTCGTGGACAAGCCCTCAAGTGCCTAGCACCGAGCGAAGAGACTAAAGTAGCACTATACTAGGAACAACAAAGGTGTCAAGAAACCTGAGTCGCAGCAGAAGCAAAAACATCCAATCTGTCACTAGTCCCTCTCTGTCAGAGAGGCGACGCAGCGATACGTCGCGACCAGGTCGCGACGATCCTGCCTGTCGCGACAAGAAAATGAAAAAGGACCCGTAAGCCTGCCGTGATAAGGACGCGGTGGCTAAGGGCGCCGCAACAAGTCCGGGCCTTCTGATCGCGACACGTACCCTGTCGCGTTAGCTAGACGCGTCGGGTACCAAGACGCGTTCACCGAGATCGTTGTAGTCGTCAAAATCTCGTTCCCTTTTTAGCGGGTACGAAATAACAGGCTACAAAGGGGGTGGATAAAATGGAAGATAACGTGGTGTGTGGAGATGGAGTGGAAGAGTGTAAAATAAAAAGAATCGTGATCGCCAGGCATGGGAGGGTGCCAAATGGAGAATGCACGCTCGAAGGGGTGCGAGATGGAAGAGATCGCAAATGTGTACCTTTTTAACGGGGAGATTGTACGGAGGTGTGGGTCCTCACCTCCTCTACGAACACGGCCGGCCGCGGTAGAGGGTGTTTTCCATTTTTTTGATTACCCTGACAAAAAAGACAAAGAAAAGGAGAGGATTAGCCGAATGTGCAGTATACAAATTCTAAAATAAAGAATGGAAAGAATAACATGGGGGAGGACACACCTTGTGTGGTGGTTTTTAAACCCCTGAAATAGGTGTGTGTGTGTGTGTGTGCATGCATGTGTGTAAAAAGGAAAAGGAGGGCCGTGTGGGGCCCAGAGGAGGTGAAAATGTAAAGAGACACATGGGGCCCGAAGGGAGTCGAAGTGCAAATAAAAGAGAAAGAGAGAGGGGAGGGGGTGCTTCCCCTAAACGTTGGTGTGGCGTGATGGGCCGTTGTCGGTTGAAGGGAGGACATGGAGGAAGACGCTCCCCACCTCGCATGTGGAATGGAAGGAGATGACGGCGCCAGACTCCGGGGAAGAAGGATGACTCGGTGAAGAATGGCTCAGAGTCGAGGCGCCAGGGGGGTTTATTTATAGGCAACAGATTCTTGAATTGCGTCCAAACAGGAAGCCGCGATTAAGAAGTAAATAGCGTCCGGGCGGCAGGCCGCGATTTAGAAGTCAAATTGAAGGGACATGCGCATGGGGAATCGTTGCATTGTCATATCTCTGAATCACATTGGGGTAGGCTGCCGCGACTTAAATCACGTCCGCCTGGTCCGCCGCGATTCAGACTTGCATGGTTTTGAGGCAATCGGCTCATAAATACGCTATCTACTGGCGCGATATTTTGATTTGACTTTCTAAATCGCGTCCTCTGGCAAGGACGCGATTTGGGGATTTTGTCATGATTTCACGACGTGACACCTTAGGTGTGGCGACTTTGCAGGCATAGCCTTTTTGACTTTGAATCGCGTCCAAGAGGTTGGACGCAATTCTATTAAAACATGTGCTCATAGGCGCGTCCGCTGAAACCGTCGCAACAAGGATCTTGAATCACGTACACCTATCTGGATGCCTTTCAATGAAGTTGCCCATGGGCCTTATGAATCAAATTTAGCTTCCGGGGGCACTGCCCCCGGAGACCCCCGCTGGGGCGATGCCCCTGGACCCCCGCGACCTGACTGCGCAGGTCGATCCGCGACCGAACCACCTTGAAGAGATGGGGAAGCACCCGGAAAGAAGAATGGGTGAGATCCAGAAATATTAGAAACACACTCTTGCAAGGCAAAAAGAGGGCCATTTGTGGCATTATGGCGCAATATGAAATTTGCCCGCGGTGGAGCCAAATTCGCGTGTCTACAGCTACCAAGCCTTGGCTCTGCTTTACAGGGGAGCGAAGCGAAGAGACACGAAGTGGAGCAAAATGGAGTGTAATGGAATGAAAAGAAATGAAGTGTAGTGTAGTGGAGTGAAGTGGAGCGTACTGAAAAGTAGATGCCAAGGTGAAAAATAGACACGCGTTGATCAATGGGTGACTGCCACCTAATAAGAGTCTTTCACCAACACCCAAGGAAATCACCACCAGGAAGAAGACCTAAAGAAACAAATGCTTGGGCATAGGAAAAAAGGAAAAGGAAAGGAAAGGAAACAGAAAAGAAAAGACCAACTTCCAGTGTCGGGGAAGTACTTAAGGACACAATCTGTTAGGTTGCACCATCAGGGGCGTCTGCCACTACCTCAGGTGGGTCTTGGGAGAGAGGGAGAGATCAACTTCCAGCATCAGGGAAGTACCTAAAGACACAATCCGTTAGGTTGCACCATCGGGGGCATCTGCCACTGCCTCAGGTGGATCTCTGGGAGAAAAATGAAAGATAAAAGAGATAAGTCCAAACAAAGGATTCTAAAGGAAATCAGCCCGGAGGTGACAACAAAGGGAGTTGGGTACTTGACCCGGAATGGAATATTTCAAATTGCTTTTGAATGGAGTGCGGATGGCTCTCAAGTTGCATTGGAAGAGTGGTTTTCCACTGTGATTTCAATATGCATGTATGCTGGGCTGAAGGAAAGATAAGAATAAAAGGAGTAGAAAATAATCAAGAATAATATTGTTACGTCGGTGAGTCAGGATCAGGGTTTCATGCATGTCGTCCTCACATGCCAAGCATAACGGCCTATCCGTGCGGCTAAGGATCCACTGGGATAATCACTGTTTTTGTTAAAGGGGATCTCAAATCCCAGATTCCTCAAAGCCACAAGGTCCTTGAAGTGCTCTAAAGGTGTAACATATAGTAAATGCAGATAGGGATGGTGAAGGCAGCAGCTGCAACTTGTCAGAGCGCCTGATGAGGTAACTCGAATCCTGCGCTCAAAAACTCGTTAGCCAAGATAACAAACATCATGGAAATAAACACATTTATTCATAGCATGGAGCATGTATAAAATAGTCAACGACAGATAAAGGTCAAGTGATTTGTTTGTTTTTAGATCATGAGGATAAGGGATCCTGGCCAAGGAGTTTTGGGGTTCAAGGTAGGAGGAACCCGATGATAGGAAGAATTTGATCTGATCTGGCGCAAGGAGGCGAAGCTTGCCATGTGCAATACCATCAAGGATTTTTTTGGATTTTCGAAAGTATTTGTATTTTTATGGATCTTGGGAGATATTAAATTTTTTATGAGATTTTGAAGATATTCGAATTTTTATGGGTTTTGAAAGCTATTTGAATTTTTATGACATTTTGGGATATTTAAATTTTTATTGTATTTTGAAAATATTTGAATTTTTATGACATTTTGAAAATATTTGAATTTTTATGGTGTTTTGAAAATGTTTGAATTTTTTGTGGGTTTTGAAATATTTGGATTTTTGTTGGTTTTGGAAATATTCATCTTTTTTTTATTTTGAAAGTATTCATCTTTTGTGTTGATTTTGAGAATATTCATCTTTTTTGTTTTGGTTTTGGTTTTATGTTCATCTTTTTTGTTAGTTTTAAAACATTGTCATGCCATGGCGGCATTAGGGTTATGAGAATTGACTGGAGAGGGGTGCTTCTTACCTCCCGTTTCATTAAAAGATGCCCAAAGTAGGGCGTGCATTTATAGTGGTACCCACGGCTGATTGCGAACTATCCACGCGCCGGTCTTTCACGCGAAAGCCGTCGTCGCCCCTGCCTTCGCTCACAGGTCGCCTGCAGCAGTCGCGGGCACGCATCCCCGCCAACCCTCCACGCGCGCCCCTCCAACCCTCCACGCGCACCCCCGCACTGCGTCCAACCCCGCGCCTGCGCCCCCCCACAGCGGCGCCCGCCTCCCCCGCCAATCCCGCTACGTCAGTGCCGCGAGCGCATCAGCGCTCGCGTTAGCACCTGGCCCGCCTCCGGGCCATCTTCCCCGTGCCACTCGCCCGCGCGCTCGGGACCGCATGCCTGGTCCACCTCAGCAGACCCATCCGCACCGCGGGCCCGCCCCGGGAGCCTTCGCGCCCTTCGCCACCCAGTGGCCGCCTTCGTGGTCGCCCTGCTCTTCTCCCGCGACTGCACCGATGCCGTGAACGCGTCAACCCCTCCGTCGACACGCAGCCTCGCCTATGGGCCATCCCACAACCACCTGACCATGCTCGGATGAACCTACATGGCGTGCTAAATGCCGATGGAGAGCACCTTGTTCATGTTTATCTCCCGGTGCTACCACACGAAGCTTTTCAGCCGTGTCGTCCACGTACGCCTCCGCGTCAGCACCCGACGCGAGCAGTCGTCTCACCTCCTGTGGTGCGGAGCGTGGAGTCCGTGCGACGTGTTTTTACTGCGTTGAAGATTACATCGGACCGGGACAGCGAGACATAGCCCCACAGCAGCGGGTGTTTGGCTTCGACTTTGTGAGCACGATGCGCATGTGTACACGTTTCTCGATGGACCTTGCTTTTTAGCGAGTCGATTAGCACTTAGTCGCACGTCTCTCTCTCACTTTCTTTTCTAGTATTCGGATAAATTTTCCGCCGTGTGTGTGATAGGTTCCCTAGCTAGCTAAATAATGTGTCGTTGTCGCTTTGTGAGTCGTGAGTTTCCCAACTCGTTGTGCTGGTAGAGACATTACATGTGGAATTAATTTCATATTCATTGTGGAAGTTCACACTGGTGTTTGACTTGACATTTTGTAGTGCTTAACGGACGGTTTTCCGATCATATGGCTTGCACGCCTTAGTCGTAGCATTTTCTTGAAATTCATCTTGTGACGCAATTTGCTGCAAAAAAAAATCAAATCTAAATTAGAAATTAGTCAATTAGCATTTAAACAAGAAAAAAAAATAGAACAAATAAAAAAAAGTGCTCTTAGTGTGTCAAATTCTCATGTTTACTTTCTGTCTCGTCAATAGGGGTAAGTCCTTGTTCCATGCCCACACGCAGTGGTGCAGTGTATCACGTCACCTCTCCTATGTCGGGTTCACATCCAGCCATGTCGGGATCACACCCACCAGCTCCCAGGCCGTGCACTGAAAATCCTGACATCCAGGCCTTGACCGAGTTAGTGTACCAACTCAGGGAGGACATTCGTAGGGTGGACCATCGTTTAGAAGAGGGTCTGGGAGGCTTAGATCAGAGAGTCACCGAGTCTGGTCGCACAGTTCAGGGGATAGTTGGTCGTATTGCGGTGCTCGAAGGGGTCGTCCGTGAGCCTAGGCATGCGCAATTTGTGGATCGGCCACCACCGCAGCACCCCCACTCCCCCGGGGCCCCCCTTCCCCGAACTGCCTGCACTGGGGATCGTCGGGGTCACTTAGGGGACTATGACCGTGAGTCGTTTGGTGAGGAAGTGGGCGAGACCCCACGAGTCCCTGTAGTCCCGAGACACGGGAGATATGGTCATCGACCTGACCTAGAGTTTGAGGATGAGCGGTAGGCCTTTCGTGAGCGAGATCAAGATATCTGAAATGCCCGCATTGAGGCTCCCAGTTTTGACGGATCTCTAGAACCGCAACATTATCTTGACTAGGAAGCGCGGATGAACCACTACTTTGAGTGGATGGGTATGTATGATCCTCGGCGAACCTTTTTCGCCATGACCATGTTGAGGGGTCGAGCCCTAACTTTTTGGACCAATCTGGAGGATCGTCTTGCTCAATGATATGAGGATCCTATTGACACTTGGAATGAAATAAAAGATAGGCTTCGAGAGAAGTACGTCCCTTCGACGTACATGCATCGGTTGATTGATTGGTGGCAGATTGTCTCTCAGGGATCTCGGACAGTGTCTGAGTACATAGATGAATTTGATGATCTCCTGTTGAGATGTGAAGTCCGCGAGGAGGGTGCACTAACCCTTTCTTGATTCCGAAAGGGCCTTCGTCGAGTCTATCAACAGGAATTATTCCGCCAACATGTGACCGACCTTGACCATGCCTACCAGGTAGTGCGAGAGATGGAGCAGTTTGAGCTTGAGAGGGATTCCCCACCTCGGGTCAGACCCACCTTCCAGCGCCATACTGATCAGCATGTTGCCTCAGTGTCTTCTCAGAGGGTTCCCCCTTTCCGGGCCCCTGAAGGGCAACGCCAGAGGCAGGTTGCGCCCACTCTGCCACCTCCTCCCGTTCGTTCCCTTCTTGGACCTCCACCGGTCACTTGGGAGGACAAAGGGAAGGCGCCAATAAAGGACGCTGCTCCTCAGGAAGGTAGTTCTCGCATCCGATGTTATAGTTGTCAGGAAATAGGGCACATTGCTAGCACCTGTCCTCACAGAGCCCTAGTTATGGAGGCAGTGATCTAGTGGACTCTTCACCACCGCTCGTGGATGTCAGTTATGAGGCTGGGGCCGACTTGGCGGATGAGTATTTTCTAGATGAATAAGTGAATGGCACCAGTCAGGCCGTCACTTTTACAGAAGCACCTGAAGGAGAACGGCTTGGGGTGGTTCGGTGCATCTTTGCCGGACCAAAGGAGAGTGATGATTGGCGCCGCACTGCCATTTTTCAGACCTACTGCCGTCTAGGTGGCAAGGTTTGTCGAGTCATCATTGATAGCGGGAGCTGCATCAATGCAATCTCCACCAGCACAGTCAGCTGACTGGGCCTTGCGACTGTGGACTATCCCTGCCCCTATCAGGTGTCTTGGGTGGACACTACCTCTATCCCCATTCACTTGAGATGTCTCGTCCCGATCCAGCTCCATTCTTATGAGGCTCAAATCTGGTGCGATGTCTTACCCATGGAGGTTGGGAGCGTCATTCTGGGCCGACCATGGATTTATGATGTTGATGCCACTCTCTATGGTTGCGCCAACACATGTGTTTTCGAGCATGGCAGACAGCGTATCACCATTCATCCAACTCAGCTGCAAGGTTCGCCATCTCGAGTTTCCCCATCTCCCAACAATCAAGCCAACCCCGCTATCCCTCCCTCTAGCACACCCATTCTTCTTCCCACACCACCACCTAGTAAGGCACCTGTCTCGCATACCAAAAAAGTGCGAACCCCCACTGTCACC
The DNA here is from genome assembly GCA_014218235.1 of Colocasia esculenta. Lineage (NCBI taxonomy): Eukaryota > Viridiplantae > Streptophyta > Magnoliopsida > Alismatales > Araceae > Colocasia > Colocasia esculenta. The sequence goes on along the minus strand of CM024755.1, from coordinate 10,887,152 downwards.
ACCTTACAGCTCATCACTGCTAGGGAATTTGAGGAAGAGGTTTAGGAAATCGACGATGTATTCACCCTGCTGTTGTGTATTAACATCGTTCAGTTGGAGGCCGAGGCAACTGATGAGCAATCCGCGGAGGTAACAATCCAACTCCAAGAATTTGAGGATGTGTTTCCCGAGGACTTACCGGATGGTTTACCTCCCATGCGTGGCATTCAACATGCCATTGATTTCATTCTGGGTTCCTCTCTCCCGAACCTGCCCCATTACTGCCTAAATCCAGTAGAGCTTACTGAACTTCAGAGGCAGGTCGAAGCCCTGTTACGGCGCGGTTACATTCGGGTCAGCACTAGCCCATGTGCGGTACCCGCACTTCTTGCTCCCAAAAAGGATGGCACCTGGCAGATGTGTGTAGACAGCCATGCCATCAACCGCATTACTGTTAAGTATCGTTTTCCTATTCCCAGTTTGGATGACATGTTAGACATGATGGCGGGGGCCACAATATTTTCCAAGATTGATCTAAAGAGTGGCTATCATCAGGTCAGAATTCGACCTGGTGATGAATGAAAACTGCTTTCAAGACCCGGGATGGACTCTAAGAATGGTTGGTTATGTCCTTTGGGTTATCCAACGCTCCTAGTACCTTCATGCGGCTTATGACCGAGACCTTGCGGCCTTTCATCGGAAAATTTCTTGTCGTCTATTTTGATGACATTCTCATCTATAGCCGCACTCGGGCAGAGCATTTGGAGCACTTCCGTCAAGTCTGCCTTACCCTTCTTCAGGAGAGCCTATATGGTAACATCAAGAAATGTGCTTTTATGACCAATCAAGTGGCCTTCTTGGGGTTCATTGTATCCAGTGAAGGGGTCTCTGCTGATCCGTAGAAGATTAAGGCAATAGTTGAATGGTCGGAACCCCAGACCCTTCATGAGGCGTGAAGCTTTCATGGCCTAGCCACTTTCTACCATCGATTCATTTGTGGGTTCAGCACGGTCACCGCTCCCATTACTGACTGCCTTCGGAAAGGCAATTTTATGTGGACCAAGGCAGCTAAGATGGATTTTCAGGAACTAAATGAGCGAATGACCCAAGCACCCGTGCTACGGCTTCCTGATTTCTTGAGGGTGTTCGAAGTCTCGTGTGATGCGTCCGGAGTTGGCATAGGTGGTGTATTGAGTCAGGAGGGACACCCTATCAGTGAGAAGTTGAATGAAACGAAGCTGAGGTACTCCACTTATGATCGGGAATTTTATGTGGCCGTCCAAGCTTTGCGATACTGGCGTCATTATTTGCTACCGAATGAATTTGTGTTGTACTCAGATCATGAAGCCCTCCGATTTCTTCAAGCCCAGAAAAAACTCAATTCTCGGCATAGTCGTTGGATCGAATACCTCCAGGCCTATACTTTCGTTCTTAAGCATAAAGCTGGCGTGGAGAATCGAGTGGCCAATGCACTAAGTCGGCGGTCGAGTTTGCTCTCTATGGTCTATACTGAAGTCATTGGGTTTGAGAAGCTCAAGGAGAGCTATGCGGAGTGCCCAGATTTCGGTCCCATTTATTCTGGCCTTCAGTCTGGCCCCTCCCGAGAGTATGAGGATTATGTCCTTCGTGATGGATTCATTTTCTGGGGCGACCGATTGTGTATTCCTCGGACATCTGTCCGCGATTTTTTGGTGTGGGAGATTCATGCGGGGGGCCTAGCAGGTCATTTCGGTCAGAACAAAACCATTGAGCTGGTGGAGTATCGCTTCTTTTGGCCCAGTCTCAAACGAGACGTTGCTCGCATTGTGGCCCAATGCCGCACCTGTGCCACAGCTAAGCAGCGTAAACAAAATACTGAGTTGTACACTCCTCTACCAGTTCCTGACCGTCCATGGCAGGATTTGAGTATGGATTTTGTCCTTGGGTTGCCACGTATGGCTCGGAAGCATGATTCTATCATGGTTGTAATGGATAGATTCTCTAAGATGGCCCACTTTCTGGCCTGTGCCAAAACTTTTGATGCGTCTAGAATCTCCCGTCTCTTCCTAGGTGAAGTCGTCTGTCTGCATGGTCTTCCTAAGACTATTGTCTCGGATAGGGATGTCCATTTTGTGAGCTATTTTTGGAAGACCCTTTGGCATCTTTTGGGGACCAAACTCAAGTTTTCAACAGTTTATCATCCCCAAACTGATGGTCAAACAGAGGTTGTCAATAGGAGTTTAGGGAATTTGCTGCGTTGTCTGGTGGGCGATCATGCGCGGAATTGGGATCTGATCCTACCTCTGGCTGAATTTGCGTACAATAAGTCGGTCAACAGGTCTACAGGTATGAGTCACTTTGAAATGGTCTCAGGTTATAGACCTAGGTAGCCCATAGACCTTGCTTCCCTGTCGCCACACACCCGAGTTTCTGAGTCAGCTGAGTCGTTGGCCGAGCACATTAGGAGTCTGCACGGGCACATCCGTCACCAAATTGAACTGAATAATGAAAAATACAAGAATGCAGTAAATTTACATCGTCGCTTCCATGAGTTTCAGGAGGGTGATTATGTCATGGTGCGGGTTCGACGTGAGCGGTTCCCTTCGGGAGTCGTCAAAAAGCTACACGCTCGGGGAGCTGGGCCCTTTAAAGTGCTCAAACGTGTTGGGTCCAACACCTATGTGATTGACCTTCCAGATGATTATGGCATTAGCTCCACATTTAATGTATCTGATCTGGTTGCTTATCGAGAACCGACAGTGATTCCCAGTGAGCCTTTCGAGCCTGATTCCACCATTGTGAGTGAACCACCTCCTGGTTGACAATGTTACTACCAATCCATGCCTGAATAGGTGACTAAGTCTGATGAAGAGAAGAGAGGAAAATTTGGGGATAAGCCTGGTATGGGTTTCGAAGAGCTAGGTTTGATTTCCTTCCTTGGCATGACCATCAGAAGGTTCAGTCTCATTCAGTATTGGGGCTTTTGAATTACTTTGGAATCTTGAGTGATGACCATTTGATTGTAGGGACATGCGTACGACCGGGTCCATTTGGATCTCCGCGGGGAGTTTGCCACTCTTAACATGCCCTTTGACTTGATTTGATTTTGATTTTTGCATGCATACGATCGGGTCCATTTGGATCTCCGCGGGGACTTTGCCACTCTTGACATGCATTGGACTTTATTTTGATTGGTCATTTGATTTTTGCCCATTTTTAAGACACCCCCTTCGTCAGGGAGTGCTTTAGGTTGGTTTCTTCGCCCAAACTGCCTCCACTACCCATACTTCGGCCGAGCAAGAAGAGAAATAGACTTTTTGTGCCATTCAGGCGTGGCTGTGACGATGACGGTGTCTACCGAGGGCAATCGACTTTAGGCACCGTGAAGTGTGTGCAGGTGCCCATACTAAGGGCAAACTTTAATGACTCGAGAGGGAATTTTGAACTCCCGACGCGGAATTCTCATAATCAGTATGCTGCGATAGCATGGCAATGTTGAAATATTCATCTTTTTTATGGATTTTGTTTTGACACTTGATAGATAATAATAATAATTTTTCAAAGCAAGAATTTGGAGGGTAAAGAAAAGACGAATGCCCTGCGCTAAGGCAAGACTCAGAGGTCTATGAGAATTTACATTTTTTTATTTGAAATTAAGAATATACATGGGGACTAAAGCCCCGAAAATAGTGCGAGAAGGGTCGAAGGACCCGATTGAAAGCGGCGAGGAGGGAGTGAAGGAAAGAGGACGAATGCCCTGTGCTGGGGGTGAGACTCTAAGGTCTACAAGAGTTTACATTTTTTATTTGAAATTAAAAAGATACGTGGGGGCTAAAACCCCGAAAACAATGCGAGAAGGGTCGAAGGACCCGATTGAATGAGGAGAGGAGGGAATGGCGGTAAGACTTTGGAGACTCCGGCGGGGCCGGAGGGGATTGGAGAAGAAGGAGGGTGCGGTGCCCTGAGAGGGGAAGGGAGTCCGGGTGAGCCAGAGGAGAGAAAGGAACAAGTGGGCCGCGAGGGGCCAGAAAGGAGGGTGCGCCACGTGGGGCGCAAGATGGAGATGTGCCGCGTGGGGCACTGAGAGGAGATGTGCCACGTGGGGCACGGAAGGGAGGTGTGCCACGTGGGGCACGGAGAGGAAAAGTGCCATGAGGGGCACAGGGAGGAGAGTAAGGGATACAAAAGGGGGCGTGATGCCCAGTGTGAGGATTATACAAAAGATGAAAATAAAACGCCTCCCGTGGGGAGGGAATGTGGAGAACCCACGGGAAAGTGCTAAGTAGCAAAAAGATGATTGGAAAGAAGGGGGAGATGAAGGTCCCCTGACCTTTTGCCTTGTCTGGCGCTTTGACATCCGCTTGGGGGCCGGCGTTTTGACCCTTAGATATTTCCTCACAAAATGTGCCCACCGAGCGGAAGTTTGCGCTCTCCTCGGGATTGAACGGCTCTCAAGGATTGGAGAAGTGTTGACTTCTGTTGGAGTTTCAAACAACAGTGGTAACTCCCTTGGAATATAGCTGAATGAAAAGGGTGGGGAGTTCCACTGGTAGAGTTGGAAGCAACGACGAGGAGACCGTGCCCAATGATTGTATAGCATGTGAGATGAAAAGGGGCACGACCCCTTGAGCAATAGATTGTGCCAAGAATTTGGCTTTGGAGTGCGTGAGCACAATCTGAGAAGCTGACCCCTTCACTGGAGTGGGAAGGTTCACAACGATGGTGTGAGGGGTCATGAGAGCCTGGAGAGAGAGCTTCCCTATGAGTATTGTGAAATGGCGTCGGCTAGCAATTGGAATGATCGGAATTTTATTAGAAGGCCTCTTGACGGCCATGATTGAAGGGGAGGACTTCTGCTCAGAAAATGTGCCCGGTATAGAAATGATGACCGGCATGCGAGGGATATAATCTTGGAGTTTGAAAAGTATGCCCGGTCCCGGGACTTTCTTCTTTTGCTGACGCTTGCTCCTCACTTGCTTGCACCCACTCCATTGGATGGGGGTGGATGTGGATGGAGTGGGAAGCTGTATGGCCGGTGGAGGTGTAATAGGTGTGATAGCGAGGGGTTGCTCGGGCGTCGTTTCCAGTGGTGTTGGCGGGATGGCAGGTGTGATGGCAGGTGTAACAGTGGGCTTAATGATGGAGGGTATGATGATAGTGGATGGCAGCGTGGGAGGTGTAGGTACATGGCATATGAACATGACCTAGGAAGGCTCATCGTCGTAGCATCAGGTGGTTTCGCGGACGGGTTGACAATAGGCAACCTCAACCCAAGCAACATGATGTGGTGGAGGTAGTGGTTGTTGTGGTGGAGGTATGGGAGCTAGCACGGGTGCTGGAGCAGGTGCAACGTTGGGCACAGGAGCTTCTTCTTGCATAGGGGCGTTATAGGGCCCAGTTGGAGGTCGTTGAGTCCGAGGAGGACGAATCAATGGACACCTGGGTGGCGGCATGCCGTGATAAATGGGAAGTGATTGTGGTTGTGCAAAAGAAGTGGATGTTGTATGGTGACGAGGTGGATGGTGGATGGTGTCCACTGATCCGTTCTCTCTCGGACTAATTTGATCAAAAAGTTCTACAATCAGGGAGTCCATCAAATGGGCTTGAATGTAACGTCCCCGCTCATAGAGCTCCTCCATGGAGGTGATCTGGTTCATGGTCAAAATGTGCCTAAACCTCAGAGTGGAGTTAAAAATAATAATTTTGATTTGCTCCGACTCTGAGAGCTCCTGCTGCAAGCGCGTGGCCATTGACCTCCAACGGTCAACAAATTGTACAAAGTCCTCGTTGGCTCCCATCTTCTCGGATGCTAGATCCGTGATAGAGAGATAAGGGCTGACGCGGTCTTTGTATCTCTGAAGGAATCTTTTATGAAGGGAGCAGAAGTCTCCTACCTCACTTGGTTCTAAAGAGTAGAACCATTCGAGCGCAGGGCCGTCAAGAGATTTTCTGAATAAATATGCCAACGTGACGGGGTCACATTGCCAATGGGAAGACTCATAAAGGAATTCTTTAATGTGAAGGTAGGGGTTCCCCGTGCCATTGTATAGTCAGTACGACGGCATCTCCGAAGGAGGAATGTAAATTTTTGGGAGAGTCGGCATGGCGGCAACGGGGTCACCCATAGAATTGGAAAGCTTATTGATTTGATTCTCCAGTTCGTTCAATTTCTGGAGAAGAGCATTTTCGAGTGGAGTGGATGGTTGTTGGGCCTGTGAGGAAATACATGGGGGTGGCCTTGAATTAATGGGCCTCCCAAGGGGCAGTCTGTACGGATCAGAGCATGGGAGTGCAATTGGCCAGAGGGCCGAGGTGAAGAAGAATGTACAGGGGTATGTGGCGAAGTCGCTGGAATATACAAATGTGGGTGCCTATGGGAAGGAGAAGAAGAAGGAGTCACATTCTCAACTAAAGATTGGATCAGATTGAGTTGTTGAGGTGTGAGCTGATCAATGGCATGCACGACATGCTGGACAGTGGAATCATGGTGGGGGACAGGCTCTTGCCAGGTTTTGATTGAAGGTAGATGTGAGGGGACATCAGAGTGGCTAGTGCGCGGCGTGCGCACATAACCGTAGGAAGTGGAAGGCTGTCCCTCACGGTGGTGAGATGGACCGACATAGGACTGGAAAGATGGACATCTAACATTATCCTCATAGTCCTCATAAAAATCGGCATGATAATATGGGTCCATTTTTTAAACAAGCAAGCAAACAGAAAAGGTTGAACAAAGATAAATCAATCAATATATGGTTCAAACAAGTTGTGATGCTTAGCGCTTGTTTTAGGAGTTTGACACTTAGTTAATGGATTGAAAAATATTGTGTCACTCCAGATGGGATCCTATCGGGTAGAGTATAGAACTTCAGGGTACAACTAGGATCTCACCCTCACCACGCAATGGGATGTCTAAACTGGGGTCAATGAAGGGTACCGCCAGCTCGGTCCGCCGTGAGGGAATCCACGGGGTACGGAGTCTTACGGGGCTCTTGGCAAAGGTTCACTAGTCCAAAGGGACGGAATGCCCAATGGAGAGTTTGCCCTTACCAAGAGAGGTGTGTGGAGCCTAGGATATGAGGAAAGGAGGTCCCCCCCCCGACCGATGCAAAAAATGCCCTATATGCAGTAGTTTATAGCAAAGAAACGACAGAACGACGCGTTTCTGTCAGTGGTTTGAATCGCGACAGGGACAGCCGCCGCGATACAAACTAAATCGCGTCCAGTCACCAAGACGTGGATATGAAAGCCCCGAAAGGCTGTTAGATCCACGAACAAGTCCCTGTGGATGGTTTGCACAGACAGAAATACGTCAGTCTTGGCCGCCGCAAAAAGGAAAGCAGTGACGCGTCGGCCGTAGCCGCCACGACACAAAACAGAAATGCTTTCGTCTAGCCGGCCACGTTATCAAAACTGAATTGCGTCCCCTGTAATGGACGCGATTACAGTGGCAACCCGAGGACAAGAAAAAGTAGGAAATGAGTAGGAGATATGCAAGGAAAAATAAAACTAAACACACTGCATGATTTGTATGTGTATAACAAAAAACAAAAGAAAGAGGGACACACGAAGTTTCCAAAAAAAGTGCCACGTGGGGCACGAAGGAGGAGGGTAATCAAAAGGGAAACGCAAAAAGTTGTCCCACCGTGATCGCCAATTTGTAGACGTTGAAATCTCGTTCCCTTTTTAGAGGGTACGAAATAACAGCCTACAAAGGGGGTGGATAAAAAGGAAGATAACGTGGTGTGTGGAGATGGAGTGGAAGAGTGTAAAATAAAAAGAATCGTGATCGCCAGGCACGCGAGGGTGCCGAATGGAGAATGCACGCGCGAAGGGGTGCGAGATGGAAGAAATCGCAAATGTGTATCTTTTTAACGGGGACATTGTACGGAGGTGTGGGTCCTCTCCTCCTCTACGAACAACCGGCCGCGGTAGAGGGCGTTTTCCATTTTTTTGATTACCCTGACAAAAAAGACAAAGAAAAGGAGAGGATTAGCCGAATGTGCAGTATACAAATTCTAAAATAAAGAATGGAAAGAATAACATGGGGGAGGACACACCTTGTGTGGTGGTTTTTAAACCCCTGAAATAGGTGTGTGTGTGTGTGTGTGTGTGTGTGTGTGTGTGTGGTGTGTACATGCATGGGTGTAAAAAGGAAAAGGAGGGCCGCGTGGGGCCCAGAGGAGGTGAAAATGTAAAGAGCCACGTAGGGTCTGGAGGGAGTCGAAGTGCAAATAAAAGAGAAAGAGAGAGGGGAGGGGGTGCTTCCCCTAAATGTTGGTGTAGCGTGACGGGCTGTTGCCAGTTAAAGGGAGGAAGTGGAGGAAGACGCTCCCCGCCTCGCGCGTGGAATGGAAGGAGATGACCGGCGCCAGAATCCGGGGAAGAAGGATGACTCGGTGAGGAATGGCTCGGAGTCGAGGCGTCGATCCGGAAGGGATTCGCCGCTTCTGGAATCCCCCCCCCCCCTTAACAAATGACCCTCGGGGGTCTATTTATAGGCAACAGATTCTTGAATCGCATCTAAACAGGAAACCGCGATAAGAAGTAAATAGCATCCAGGCGGCAGGCTGCGATTTAGAAGTCAAATTGATGGGACATGCGCATGGGGAATCGTTGCACTGTCATGTCTTTGAATCACATTGGGGCAGGCCGCCGCGACTTAAATCGCGTCCGCCTGATCCGCCGCGATTCAGACTTGCATGGTTTCGAGGCAATCGGCTCATAAATACGCTGACTACTAGCGCGAGATTTTGATTTGACTTTCTAAATCGCGTCCTCTGACAAGGATGCGATTCAGGGATTTTGTCATGATTACACGACGTGACTCTCTTAGGTGCGACAACTTTGCAGGCGTAGCCTTTTGACTTTGAATCGCGTCCAAGAGGTTGGACGCAATTCTATTAAAACATGTGCTCATAGGCGCGTTTGCTGAAACCATCGCAACAAGGATCTTGAATCACGTCCACCTGTCTAGACGCCTTTCAATGAAGTTGCCCATGGGCATTATGAATCAAATTTAGCTTCCGGGGGCACTGCCCCCGGAGACCCCCGCCGAGGCGCTGCCCTGGACCCCCGCGACCTGACCGCGCAGGTCGATCCGCGACTGAACCACCTTGAAGCGATGGGGAAGCACCCAGAAAGAAGAATGGGTGAGATCCAGAAATATTGAAAAAACACTCTTGCAAGGTAAAAAGAGGGTCATTTGTGGCATTATGGCGCAATATGAAATTTGCTCGCGGTGGAGCCAAATTCACGTGTCTACAATCGCGACGCCGCGATACGTCGCGACCTAGTCACGACTGGGAAGCCCATCGTGACCACAGCCAAGTGCTCAGACAGAGCAACCCTACGCACCCCAAAAGCCACAAAATGTAAAAACGGGGAAAGGGAGCATGCCATACGATGGAATCATGCCAATTATCATTCAAACCACCCTTAAATGACCCCATACATGTATGGAAAGTAAGGCTACACTCACATGAACCTCACACAACCACATGCAACCCTTAACACCCCATTATTCACACAAGCATGCAAAACACATATCCCATTCCACACAAATCACATGAAGCATGTAAAACACCTAGTATGTCACCTAGGCTTGGAATTGAGGTTTGGAAACCTAACATGTAGAACTAAGTGGAGGTTTGGGTCCCTACCTCAATTTGAAGATCCACCCTCAATGGGCCTTCTCGTAGGCTTGCACCCCTCCACCTTCAAGCTCCAACACTCTACGAGCTGCCGTCGAAGCGATGAGCAAGCCCTCCTTCACAAGCCGATGGAGAGAAGCATGGTGTATGCCACAGAGAAAGGAGAATAAGAAGTGAAGAGATGCAAACAAAGCAATCAACCCAACTCAAACAAACTTACCAATCAAACCAACTACCAACCCCTCTCACCCCACCCCAGCTCACCACAGAGCTCACCCAAGCTTTAGGATCGCCCGAGAAAGAAGAACACAGCAAAAAGGCCAAATGGGGTTTCTGCTCTCGGGAAGAAGCTCTTAAACACAAATGTTAAGAACGCGACGGACCTGGTCGCCGCGTTAATAACCTTAACGTGACACCCACCTGCATCGCGATCTTAAAGTCTGCGACCCTGACAGTCAAAGCCAACACATGGCATGCATGCAACGCTGACACCTAATCGCGACAGGTCAGTGCGTCGCGTTAATGCATGCAAGCCCACATGGCTCTACCGTTCATATAGCAAAACGACAAAAGGAGAGTCTACTGTCAGAGCCAGATCGCAACTGGGGTGGCCGGCGTGTTCCTAACCATAACGCGATGGTGTCCTACATCGCCTTTTAAACACAACTAGCTGACCTATTGCAACCACAGCCTGAAGAGCTAACCCCAAAAGGTAACATGATGTACAATGAGAACTAATACAGGACTAAGACTCAATAAAAAGGAAAGTACATTTATTCCTCACTTCCTACTACATTGTTCTAACACTCAAAGCAAACTAACTATAGCTAGACACATAGTTGGAACACTCATCACTTAGACGCATTCCCATCCTCGACTTGCTCCTCCTCTTGAATTTCATAGTCACCTAGAATGGTTAAAGTAGGGAATGAGCAAACTAGCCCAGTAGGATTTATATCTCAATGTGCGGGCAATATATAAGTGATTAGCAATTTAGAACTAGGTAAGCACGATGATTGTCAAGATATGCATGTACGAATAAAACTCATTAAAACGTGATACATGAACAAGCTAGATAGAGTGATCATGATAGAGCAAGATCTAGAACGATATAACGAGCAAGAGATTATCAATAGTGTGGCCTGTAACAAGCACGCAAGATATCACTTAAATTGCAATAAATGCAGGATGGCCATATTAGGCAAGCAGGCAAGCACGAACGAGCACGAACTTTTAACACAATTCACTTAATCAGGCACGAAGACACTAATGTACACCAAGGAAAGATCCACCTTGAAATGCACACTAAGACGTGTATGTGGTTATTGTATCTAGCATTCAACACGCACGACTCCCAGCACAGATGCAACACCAGTAATCATTATACCCCATGGTTAATAGTATATTTATGACTCTCTGTCATTGGGGCTGGACTAGATCCCTTGGACACTCGCCGTGCCCGGTCAACATCTCACTTTAATTTTTAAATGTAGATACCCACAATCATTAATGGCCAATAAGAGTTTCAAGATGTAAGCATGTGTATTGTCATGTTCATGATGATGATGAGAACAAGTAATAAGTAATGTGAACATGATTTCATGATAACAATAGTCAAGAGATAATTTTGATAGCATCACGGTGCAATTTATAATTTAGTTCACTCTTTCCATTAATGGCTTAAGTCTAGATTATAAATCACACTCACGAGAACAAGATGAGAGAGGAAGTGCACGCTATCTCCAGAGAACTTCAATGGTACAACCAACTCGGTCTCCATGAGGGAATCCACGGAGTACGAAGAATTACGGAGGTCTTATCAGAATGGTGCTAGTCTGCTAATACGGAATGATCGACAGAGAGCTTCTAATCTCCTAAGAAAGGGCTGCCTATGAGTGCAAGTGTGTAGTGATGTACGTATCTCAATCCACAATCCATCAGTTTCAAACTTGCGGAAAATAATTAACATGCTAACATGAGATGGAACTATGCAATTAAGTAATCATGGATTGCAATATTTTAAGATAACAATTAATCACTTTAACAAGCTAGAACAATAGATGATTCAATCACGAGTTTGCAAGAATAGATCATATCATTAATGAACAATTAAAATAGTCTTCACATTGTTACGTATTTAACATGGGTTGCTAGCTTTTAGGTCAATAGACAAACTGTACCATGCATCTTAATAATATATCATGTAAGACTAACATTAAACACTGTGAAAATAGGTCTCGAGTAGGCCTTGAAATCCGCATCTGACACAGTGGACGCATTTCCTAACGATGTGTACAGTCGATCCATGGCTTACTGTGAAGAAGCTAAATCGCGTCCACCTATGTGGTCGCGTTCATAAAATTCATTTAATAATATGATATAAAAATCACCGAAATTCTTGGGCGGGAAAACTGGCTGAATCACGACGGCCTAACCCGTCACGTTTTAGAGGTTTTCTGACAGGTCAACGGCCCAAAGTTTGAAGCACGGGACGTGCCCAAATTGCATCGCCATGGGCAGACGTGTTTAAGAAGCCCTATGAATCGCGTCACCTGGACTGGACAAGATTCGACCTTCAACCTGAAAACGCAGAAAAAATCAGAAACAGGTGCTCGATCCATGAAACACTTATAACTTCTATTCCAGGGCTTTTGGGACAAACATGTCAACAAGAAACCTGTTGGGAACATGGAATTGAAGAGAACTATGGTCTTGGAATAATTTTAAATGGCCTCGGAATGCGTGATAAATTGACATGAATGTAAAAAGTCTCGAACATGAGCGACTTTGGCAAAATGCTTATAACTCAAGATGTACTCATTGAAATTCAATGAAATCACTTGGAAATAAAATTAGACTCGATGCTCTACACATTGGTATATTATTTATTCAAGTTTGGCCCGAGATCACCTACCTTCTGGGTTGAAGAAGTCTCGTTCTCCAGAAAACCCTCGTTCAGACCACTTGTTGGAGAACGCTCAATACACCCGGTTTACTGCATGAAAATTGGGCATTCTAGTTAGATTAGGAACTTGACTTGACCCTCTTCCCAGAGGTATAAGTCTTGCATGATGTGGTTGGGGTTTGGCCTACCTTTGGTCGACTCTAAGATGACTGTCTGCGCAGGTCGAAGCCGACGCAACGGGGAAGAAGAAGAGCTTGGTGTGGTCGATCTCTTGCTCCCCAGCCTCTAAGAACTCCTCCACACGACCCCAGAAAGATGGTAAACTCATCCCCTAGGGTTTTGTGGAGAGTATTTATGCTTCTAGGGATTTTATAAGTTCCATTGCAACAAGGGAGGAAGGGTTGCGGTTTTAGCATGCCCCCTTCCATGTTTTGAAGATCTCTCCCCCCATTGGAGTGTTTTGGCCATCAAGAACCCTCAAGGATGGCTAGGCACGAATTTGGGTTGCCATGAGAGCATAATTGCATCCCATTTTACCCTAATCGCCTCTTTCTAATTTCAGCTTATTTAGGGTTGCGAATTTCTATGTATTTTCTTGCTTCATTTGATTCTTGGGCCAAATGTTGTCCATTGGCCCACTTCAATAATGGGTCATCTATACGTGGTGTTGGAAGTCTTTCCAACGTGTTTATTTAATTTATGGTCGTGTCGTATTTCCGTGTTAACAGTTTTTCTACTTGTTTCCTAATTTAGATAATCTGTCACAATGCGACGTGCACTTGGCCGATCGGATTTTTCGTTACACGAATTTCTTCATGAAACATTTTAGGATAATGTTTGGGGTTGATTTCCAATTTTTATGGAATTTTCCGCTGTGCTCTTAGACATACGATGGTGGTATGTATTTTTTAAACCTTCAGATATTATGAAAATTATTTATTCCCATTTATTTACAATTTTAAATTATTGAATTTTTCGGGGGGCTACAGTGTGATAATTGTTGCGTGTTTTGTTATGTGTTGTTGAGCCTATGAGGTTACAATTTTCTAATGCACTCCTGTGAGAAGTTGGATGTCACACCACTGGTTTCTATGCGTTTTAGTGCAACATTTCTCTAGTGTAGTTTATTTTCCTATACTTGTACTACTATTTTCCAGTGGAGGTTAGTGTCCCTACTGGGTCCCTTCTTGAGACTCACTATGTAACGCCCCGACGCGGAATATCAGAGCAAAATTATAGTTATTAAATAGTATAGAGCAATAAATAAACATCATACCATTACACATTTGGAATAATGCCAAATAGACTTCAATTTCATCCATAACTCATCAAACTCCATTACATTCGCTAATTAGAGCCGAAACTAGGGCCCAGAGTACTTTATTCAAGTCCAACTATTACATAATGACTAACTGACTCATAACTATACTAACTAACTACTAAGGCACGAGTTGTTGTAACGGGTCACTCTTGCACATCATCCTCGTTTCCATCCTCGTGAGTGTGGTAATTGTTGGATCGAAATGGCAAACTAGCTGTCCTAGAGGGGGGGTGAATAGGACTTCTTAACTTTAAATTTTTCTTCTGAAATTCACAACACTAAATAGATATGTTAGTACTTAGTGTGATGTGCGTGATTCAAGTGTAAACTAGGCAGAAACAATCTCACAAAGAAATGCACAAGTGTTTTATCCTGGTTCGGCCCTTCCCACATGGAAGTCCTACATCCAGTCCTCAAGCCAACCAGTTGAGATTTCCACTATCTGCCAATGAATTGGCCTTCTCTCACCCTTGAGAGGAATTACAATCCCACTTGCTCCCAAGCAAGTCTTCCCTAAACAGGGGTACAACAACTGTCTTTTACAAAGGCCTTCCCTACACAGGAGGGGCAATGCAGAAATAGACTTCTGCAGGAATTACACAAGAAAACAAAAGAGAGAGCTTGTGTGTTTGCCTCAAAAATGAGAACAAACACAGACTTAAGAAGGATTCAAAGGATCAGAAATGAGATATGAATCCTATCTGAACAACAAGAGTGGACCAACAAAATAATCAATTACAATTTCCACTCAACACAAAACTTCTTCTAGGAGAGCTTCAGAGAATGGCTTCTTAAGAAGAGTAGCTCTCAGACTTTTGCTTGCAGAAAGCTTGTGTGGACTTGGAAGAATTCGAACGAAGCTTACAGGAAAGTGTAAAAGCTTGTATGCTCAGTGTGTGTTTCTTTTCAAACTTGAGCTCCTTTTAAACTCTTCAGGATATGACTATTTGGAAGATAGCCGTTGGAACTTTTGGTTGTTTACAATTTGACCGTTTGGAGAGAACTCAGGATCCTTTAGTTCTTGAAGTGCTCATTATCCAGAAGTTCGTCAGTTTTTGCTTCTTTCCAAGGTCTTCAGAGGATGTGCAGTCTTCACAGCTAGAAGATAAGCTCTTTCTCAATGGATGTGAAAGGAGCATTCTAAAAACGTGCTCCAATAAATGCCTGCACAAAGACAAGACAAAAAGAAAAGAAAACTCCATACCTTTGAGGTAGGTAAGTCAGGTAAGTACACAGCATAGGTATGGAAACCTCGTATGCACAAGCTTTCAGATAGAAAAAGCAACATGCAGACATGCTAAAAGGTAAAGCATGGGTCCAGTCAGAGGTAGGTGAGACTGTCAGATGCCATGCGCCTGAGATTACATAAATGCATTGCATTTAATGTATCTAGCAAAATCCGGAGCAAAGACATGAAGAGAATAAGGCTAAGTTCAGAATATTTCAAAAATAGTTTGCACATGATTTAGATGAATATTTTAAGTACAATATGTTCTATCCTGCCAAAGAAATAAAATAATAATAATAAAATAATGATAATTTTGTTGTACTAATAAGATATTGAAAGTTCATTTAAAAAGATGTATGAAAAGATTAGGAAATAAACTTGTATTAGATGTTAAGCCTAAAGAGGATCAGAAGAGAGTTTAAGTACATAGTTAATCAGTGAAGTTGAATCTAAAAGAACATGCAATTCGATTGAAGAAATAGGAGTGATTCGACTTCAGTAAAGAAATAACAAGGTAATTCGATTTCAAGAAAACTAGGCAATTCGACTCCAGCAATGTAATTCGACTTCAGAGAAGCAAAGGCAATTCGACGCTAGCAGTCGAATACAATAAAGATTGATTTCTGAAACATTCGATTGTGGTAGTCGAAGATGACAGTTGAATCAAGTAGAAGATTTTATGAAGCATTCGACTGTACCAGTCGAAGCCATCAGTCGAATCATGTACTAGATTCTATGAAGCATTCGACTGTCCCAGTCGGAGTCAACAGTCAAATCAGGTATAAAGTTGTGAACTTAGAAAATTTTCAAGGTTGATTGACTTCGATTCTAAAGGAGTCGGATTTGACAGTCGAAGTTAACAGTCGAATTCAGTAGGACAAAGAGAGAGTTTGTGGACTTAGAAAATTTCTGCGATGGAGGTAATGACCTGCAATATACCTATATGATTTTTACGATATGTAATTGATATATTGCTTTTGTAAAAAGTTTATTTTAAGGAGTTTTGTTGTAACGACCCACAAAACCTGACCCTCGGCCCACGTCGAGGACCCGATTTTCGCGGTCGCCGCCCACGGGTCCGGGGACCCAGAAGGGCTACAAAAATGTGTCTAATAAAATATTTAATGAAGATAAATGTCAACTGCTAAACTAGAAGCGTACAAGCGGAAACGGAAAAGAGAGCGAGACCGCTGCGTACCGCTCTAAGTACAGTCCCAACGCACGCACACTAGTACAAGTACAAGGTAGGGGAAGAACAAGTCCCTTAGGGGCATACCCCGAGAGTGAAGTACAACAGAAGGGGGAACCACTGCTAGCAACGGGGGCCACTCCTACCGCCTCGACTCCTCCGCCCGACGCGCGCCCTGACGCTGTTGCGAAGCCTCACCTGGGAAAAGAGGGATGAGCTTCACAACAGAAGCTCATTAGGGACTACCAATCTCCTACTGGCTTTAAACAGGCAGAAGAATATATAAAGTAAATGACAATAGTTTATATCTTCTACCTACAATGGAAGTGCAGAAGCAAGCTACAACTAGCACGGTACGGAAAGTACACACGGTTGGGAAACTCCGTACGACTGTTCGTCGTGACCACCACACGGCTAGTAAACACAGACAGAGGAGAGTCCGCCTGGACAAGGAACACTAGCTATGGGAAACACTACCACTAATCAAGGGTCAGGTGCGCCCACCGGCATCTTATCCTCAACCCGAGTCCTGACCCTCGCGTCTCGTCAGAGCGAGGTAGGAAACTAGGTAACCACACAGTAACTGTTGTAGTCTGGCCGGACTACGGTCCCACGCCTGGCCTCTCCAAGTGGTTCTGGGGCCATAAGGAGCGAGGCAGTGAGAAAAAGGACTAACTGGTCTGTGCCAGGTAGAAAACCTCTGAACGTCCTTGGTCTCCCAGACCAGTCACGAGAGCTCTGCAAACGACACAACGCCGCTGTCCTAACCATCGTTTTCCCCTTAGCTCCAGAGTCCGCTCACGTGGGCTGCCAACGCGAGCACACTTGTAGCCCGGAGCTGTCCTTAATAGGCTCACGAGGATGGGGGCCCCAGGCAACGGTAACAACCTCTCATCGGGACAGGCCCTCAAGTGCTGAGCATCGGGCAAACGACTAGTGTAAGCCCGTACTAGGAAAACTGGCACAGGTTCCATGGGTACAGTAAAAAGAAGCGGAAACGACGGAAACTAAAACCTATCTCTCAGTCAAGATTGCGACGCAGTGGGCCGCCGCGACCATGTCGCGACGCCCAACCTAGTCGCGACACTATCGCGACGGCCCAAGCCGACGCGACCAGGTCGCGACGTCCCCGGGCGTCATGATGATGTCGCGGCGGCCACCCCGGTCGCGACATCATCACGACCCCTCGATAGGTCGCGACTTCAGCAGAGGGGAGTTCCAGGAACACCTCTTCCGGAGATTACCCCAAAAATATGGTACGATCAAACCATAGGGGGAGGGGATCATGCTCAACATGTATTAAAAGCTTTAAATCCTCCAAACCACCCACAACCCCATTAAAACATGAATCTACGCTCGGAGGATCAACTCACACAACCACGAGCATGGATTCCTCACTCACCCAAGCCCTCAAGCCATTAAGAAACGCGGTCCACTAGGGGGATCGGAGCATGCTTAGGGAAAGAGGAGTGAGAGTCCCTACCTGTACGCGAAGAACCACCCCGTTGGAGCCTTCTCGTAGGAATGGCCGTCTCCTCCTCACACCGCACGACACGAGCACGTCCCCTACTCACACGGCACGACACCCTCCTCAACATGAGCGCCACAAACTCAGGGAAACACCAAGAATCGCACGGGAAACTCAAGGGGAACGAGAGGGAAAGAAAAGGAGGAAGAAGAGGGCGAAAGGGAGAAATGGGGCGGCCCTTGGTTTCAAACCGACGGCCCCCAGAACGCGACGTGGCAGCCAGGTGTGACAACAACGCTGTCGCGATGCCCACAAGCGTCGCGACCATGTCACGACCACCCGCCACGGAGCGACACCGAAAGCACGGTCAAACCTAGAAGACCGGGAAAGCAACCGCGACGGCCTGACAGGTCGCGTCAATGTTGTACACTCCTGCCACCTGACACGACCGTTCTGACAGACGGGACAACGCTCACGTCATGTCAGAACACAGTTGCGACAGCCCAGAGCATCGCGACAAGGATGCGACATCCCCCATTGACGCGAACAAGTCGCGGCGAACGGGATCGGCGCGTCATGAAACCTATCGCGGCAGACCACTCTGACGTGACCATATCGTGACCAGGGCGCCTGTCGTGACCCTGAGGACGGGGCCAAAGGCCCAAGGAGGCCGAGTCTTACATTTGTCATAGAAAAAACAATAGATATACTAATTTAAGAAAATTCTTAAATTCCTTAGGGGTAGTTGCTCAACAGTAATCGCCATCCGACTCACCTGAACACATGAAATAACAACGCAAGATGAGCGAATAACGCCCAGTAGGACTTAATATCTCATGAGAACAAGCACGCGTTAAATGATTAATTTCTTAAAGGCAGGATAACTAGAGAGTATAGTCATGTAGAGCAAAGTAACGATAGCAAGAGAATAATGACGCTTGTACAAAGAAAATGGCACAACAAGTAATGATAATGGAATGGCCATGTAACGATATAGCATGTAACGATAGCACTTGTATATATTGCACTTTGTATTGATAGCACTTTGATTGTCATCGATAAATCTTGATAGTATAATGGCGCTGGATGTATGCCAACATCCTGATCATTTTAACTCCTATGGGCAATAGCACTTTTCGGGGCGCTCCTCCCAGGACCTGATTGGGTTCTATTATGATGGCATAGTCATGTTTCTTATCTTAGACAATCATATAAATGGCCAAGAGAGTGTCAAGAATAGATGAGAGTAATAGACGATAGACGAGAGTGTAGAGTGAAAGTGAACAGATGATAGTAACAAGATAGTAGATGAGATAGGGGTATAATCGTAAAGCAACATTAAACAGATGATAGTAATAGTTGCACGGCACTAGGTCGGGTGTTGATAGTCAGGTAGAAGTCACGTCTGCCCATTAGCCATGCTATGAACACAGGCTAGATAGTCCGGTGTGATCCCAAGGTACGAGTGAACACACTAAGGTCATTGGATCGTGCTGATTCCTAAGAGTGTAACGGGGTTTAAGGGTACAACCCGCTTGTCGGCAATGGACGTGCGCCAAAGCCAAGGAGACTTACAGAGGTCTTGACAAGGAGTCTCTAGTCCTATCAGGTGTATTCCCAATGAAGAGGTGGTCCAAGCCAAGAGAAAGTGTGTAGAAAACATTGTCCGTACGAGTCCTCGAAGGCAGAGAGACGTGATCACGATATACAAAGCACGCGAATGAAATGAAGACAAGTGTCATTTAAGTAATAGGGAAATTAAGTAATTAATTACACTTAATTACCAGTTACATTATTGAGTAAATTAATAAAGTCTCATGGCAAACATGATTGTTTATTGTGTGCAAGTGCGATTAAATCAAGAGAGCATGAAAGATTGTGCATATAGCTTTTCAGATATATTAATTCCATGTAATATTACCCATTTATGATTAACAGGTCAAAATTATTCATGACAGTGTTTAATTAAGCTTAAACAGGGTTTAAATGATATAAAGAGTAGGGTTATATGTGCAAATTCAGGTTCTGGCCGCAATACTGAGATCGCGACGGACATACCTGCCGCATTTAGGTCGCGCTATATAGCCCAGTCGCATTCTGTTGAACCGGCGGCTGGGGTTGAACCGGGGGAAGTCGCAGCCAGTCGACCCGTCATGTTCAGAACGCGACGGATCTCCCTGTCATGACCCCTTCTGAGATTGTGGCAGGTCGGGCCGTCACGACTTCAGAAGGTGGCCCGAGCCCAGAAAAGGAGATTCGCCCTTTTTCCAGGTGGGTTCCATCCCTTCCATGCATGCTATAGGGCACTTCAAAAATCGATATAAAATCGTATGATGATCCAAAAAACATGAAACTACTTGTAAACGAAACTAGACATGTAGATCTACCACTGAGCATGAGTAATTAGAAAATGGACAAGGTTTGTGCATGCTTTAACAAGGTTACTTTTCGGTGACCTAAACATGCATAGTTCATAGAAAATGAATTAATTTGCAAAGGATACATGATGGAATTTAGGGCAAATAGGGGCGTTTGAAAGCTAGCAGCAGGTAGTATTTATGAGAATAAATTCAAGACATGGGATCGAGTACATGTAAAGATTTAAGGTAAACAAGAGGGTTCAAGTACATGATGATACCATGGATTGAAACATTTAATTTACTCTCATGGGTGAATAAAAAAGAGTGAAACCAAAGGGCTTTCAAAGATAGGTGCATGGGCTACCTAGGGTTAAAGTTTCACGATTTTTGCTTGAAAGACTGCTACCTTTTCTTGCTGTAATGAAAACTAAGGTTGATGACGAAAAAAAGAAGAAATCCCCTTGCTCCAAGACCTTCCTCTCTTTGCTCCTCTTCCTCAGCCTCCTCTCCTCATCCTCCAAAGTCTTAGTAACGAAATGAGACTTGGTTGTGACGAATTAGAGAGTGTATAGCTTGTTTAAGAGTCCAAACTTCCTAAAACTCTTTCCTTTCTATTAAATCCTGAATTTCCTTATTTATCTCCTTCTCTCCTAGCAGTTATCCTCTATTTAGGATGGAGGAGATGTCTAATTTCGTGGGTAAAGAGTTAGGGTAAGTCTAGAACTCTTTTTAGGATTGATATGAGTTGTTTTATTAATTATGTTAACCCTTTACTATTTATTAATTAATTAAGTACAAAATATACTTAATTAACTCCCATCCCATAAAGGGCTCTTCACAATTGGGCCCAACAATTCATGTTAGGACCACTAATACAACTCATTCCTAATTTAGCTGAATGGGTTTTAATTTATTTTTCTTTTATTCCTTTTATTCTATTTATCACATTTTATTTTATTAGAATTTTTATTTATTTGAGATTTTAAAAATCAAGGTTGCTACACACTCCCTTCCCTTTCAAGTGGTTCGTCGTCGGCTCCAATTGCTGAGGAGCTAAGTCACTCCGGTGTTGGACCTGCTTAACTGTTGAAAGTGGTACTTTCTGTTGTGTATGTACTTACTATACTCTTTCCTTTTGTTGGATCTGCTTTGAGTTGTACCATGTTGTTATATTTATAGTGGATTTTTGTGGTTCTTATGGTTGTGCACTTTTTTATAGATTCTCCTTAGACATTTCTTTTAACCCTTCCGAGCTTCGGTTCGTGGGTGGTGGTTTAGGGTTACTAGTGGGTAATAGGTAATTCGAATCATGGGTCATTACAATATCCACGACAGAGCTGGTAAAACTAACTTGAATTGAATAAAGACTTAAAAGACTGAACCTTGTGATCCATCCAAACTAGTCATGAAGTTTGCAAAACCAAACTCTTTTTAGTGGTGGAGGTTGTAACACCCCAAAATTTAATATCAAAATAATAATAAGATATTGGACAGTAGAAAAGGTTCTAATTCTCATAAAAGACATAAATACTTACAAGAAACTTGTTTGCGCTTAAATCTAGAATACTTTTATATTATTAATATAGTCACAATACTGCCTTCAGATGTGCGCACTCTGACAGGGCACCATAAACTATAATAGGGCTTAACATATAATATAACAGAGAATAACACTTACTATAATAGGACTTCACATATACTGTGTAACAGGGAATATTCACTGTAACGAGACTTAACATGTACTGTAACAGAGAATAACACTTACTATAATAGGGCTGTATAGATTTACTGTAACTATTATAAGTCTATAGTTTAGGGGAAGACTGTAACACCCCAAAATAATGATATTTATTTGTTAAACATAAACACTTTCATGAAACATATGAAATTAAGAGGTAATCGATTTTTCCTTGTAATTCATGTATGCAGTCAATCATCATCATCATCAGAGCCTTATCCCATTATTTGGGGTCGGCTACATGAATCCTTTTCCGCCAAAGATTTCTATCAAGTGCTATAGTTGTGTTTAAACTCAAAAAGTCCAAGTCCTTTTTAATAACATCGCACCATCTCATTTTAGGCCTTCCCCTAGCTCTTTTACTAGCATCCACTAAAATTTGGTCACATCTTTTAACGGTCCTCATATCTCCCTAAAGCACCCTTTGATTACTATAATTACAATGCATAAACTCAGACTTACTCCTACTAATTTTAAGACCTTTAGACTCCAAAGCATGCCTCCAACTTTCTAGCTTAACATTTAAACCATCAATACTCTCATCAATTAAGACAATATCATCCGCAAAAAGCATACACCAAGGGATATCATCATGCAAATGTTTTGTTACCTCATCTATAACCAGAGCAAAGAGATACGGACTTAAGGCAGAACCTTGATGCAAACCTATAGTGACTGAAAATTCACGAGTCTCTCTAGCAATAGTTCTCACACTAGTAGTAGCGCCCTCGTGCATATCCTGAATCAAGTCAACATATCCTTGAGAGACTCCCTTCTTTGTTAATGCCCACCAAATCAAGTCTCTAGGTACTCGATCATATGCCTTCTCCAAATCAAGAAAAACCATATATAAATCTCTTCTCATCTCTCTATACTTCTCCATTAACTGTCGCAATAATAAAATAGCTTCTGTAGTAGATCTACTAGGCATAAAACCAAATTGATTTTCTGATACAATAGTCATACATCACATTCGATTCTCAATTAATCTTTCCCAAGGTTTCATAGTTTACTCATAAGCTTAATTCCGCGATAATTATTACAACTTTGAATATTCCCTTTGTTTTTATAGAATGGAACTACAACACTTTTTCTCCATTCTTCTGGCATTCTCCGTTCCTTCAAAATTTTATTGAAAAGTTTAGTTAACCATTTAATACCAATGTCTCCTAAGCCTTTCCACACTTCAATAGGTATGCCATCCGGTCCTAAGGCCTTTCCCAATTTCATTTTTCTTAAAGCATCACCAACTCCAGACATCTTAATATGCCTGAAATACTGATAATTATCAAATTTTGTTGACTCTTGATTCTCTTCTAAAGAGACATCCTTAAAACAATTTCCATTAATTAATTTCTAAAAATAGTTATACCATCTCTCTTTAACCTCTAGATCCTTAACTGAAACCTTTTGATCTTCATCATTAATGCAACGAACATGATCTAGATCTCTACTCTTCCTCTCTTAATTTAAAAAGTTGAAATATGTCCTTTTCTCCCTCTCGAGTTCCTAAGTTATTATATATATGTAATTCTTAAACGCCTTGAACTTAGCTTCACTAACTATTCTTTTATCCCTCTTTTTAGCTATTTTATAAGCTTCTAAAGTCTGATTATTCTTTTTAGTTTGCCAAGCCTTAAAGCAATCTCTTTTAGCTCTAATGGTATTTTGAATTTCCTCGTTCCATCACCAAGTCTCTCTTTCTACATTTCTTTTACCTTTAGATTTACCTAAGAGTTGATTTGCTACATTCTTTATACAATTTGTGACATTATTCTACATTACATTAACTTCTTGATCTAAATTCCAAATACTTTCTTTTACTAGATGATTTTTAAATGTTTCCATATTTTTACTTTTCAAATTTCACCACTTAATCTTAGCACAATTATTTATGATGGTTTTTCTTTTAAATTTTGGAATACGAGCATCTATTACTAGTAACCTATGTTGTGAGGCTAAACTCTCTCCAGGAATAACTTTGCAATCTTTACACAAAACTCTATCAGCTTTCTAATAAGAAAATAATCATTTGGCTCCTGTGTTCCACTCTTGTATGTTATTAGGTGGTCGTCTTTCTTCTTGAAGAAGGTGTTAGCATTACTAGATCATAAGTCACTGCAAACTAAAGAATACTAGTACACATGTCATTTCTCTCGCCAAAACCAAATCCTCCATGAATCCTCTCATATCCTTTATTACTTTCACCTACATGACCATTAAGATCCTCACCAATAAAAATTTTCTCTTCACTAGAGATATTTTGGATCAATCTATCAATAGCCTCCCAAAAATGTTTTTTAATGCTCTCTTCTAAACCCACTTGTGGTGCATATGCACTAACTACATTCAAAGTAACCTCACCTACGATAAGTTTTATTAAGATAAGTCTATCCCCCAGTCTATTAACTTCGACAACTTTCTCTTTTAAGTCTTTATCTATTATTATGGCCACACCATTTCTAGAGTTACTAGTTCCTGTATACCAAATTTTATAACCATCAATATCTTTAGCTTTAGATCCTTTCCACCTCGTTTCTTGTAGACAACCTATGCTAACCCTTCTATCCCTCATTAACTTGACCAACTCTAAACCCTTACCCATTAAAATTCCTATACTCCAAGTACCTAGACGGATCCTATGTTTTTTGACTAACTTCTTTACCCGTGTTCGTCCAACCCCACATGGAACCCTTGCCTATTTGACACCGCAATCGGGCGCCATCGTGGCGCATCGCTTATGGGGAATGCCCTAGCTGGCCCTTGCTCACTTATCATTCCATCCGGGTTCTGATGAAACGCGCCGCTTCGGGGGACGCCCTAGCATTAGCACAAATATTTAGATCAGAATTATGTAAGGATTTGACATTATTTTACTGCTGGCTGTCAACCTAATGCAAACCCTCCTCCTTTCTCACCCGGGCTTGGGATCGGCTATGGCGAAGTTTCATGTATGCAGTCGATATTTGTGTAAATCAATGTTTGAACACAGTTGATGTCCTAAGGTAATTGATGTGAAAGATAATCGATGTATAAGCAAAGTCAATGTTAAGTAAAAATCAATGTGGAATGGAATCGATGTTTGAGAGAAGTTGATGTTTAAGTGAAATCGATTTTGAATGAAATCGATGTTTGAGAGAAGTTGATGTTTAAGCGAAATCAACGATGGATGAAATCGATGTTCTAAGAAAAGTCGATGTGAAACCATAATCGATATGCATTTAGCTTTCAAGTACAAATTATGAAACAATTGTATGATGTATTTATGAGGAAATCATGATATGAAATATATTCATAATATTTAAGTTAATCATGAGTTTTGTTATCACCAAAAATAAAGGATAAAATTACAATAGTGGTTCAACAGATTTGACATCAATTAGATACAAAAATATAAAGACATAATGACTAACTGACTCATAACTATACTAACTAACTACTAAGGCACGAGTTGTTGTAACGGGTCACTCTTGCACATCATCCTCGTTCCCATCCTCGTGAGTGTGGTAATTGTTGGATCGAAATGGCAAACTAGCTGTCCTAGAGGGGGGGTGAATAGGACTTCTTAACTTTAAATTTTTCTTCTGAAATGCACAACACTAAATAGATATGTTAGTACTTAGTGTGATGTGCGTGATTCAAGTGTAAACTAGGCAGAAACAATCACACAAAGAAATGCACAAGTGTTTTATCTTGGTTCGGCCCTTCCCACATGGAAGTCCTACATCCAGTCCTCAAGCCAACCAGTTGAGATTTCCACTATCTGCCAATGAATTGGCCTTCTCTCACCCTTGAGAGGAATTACAATCCCACTTGCTCCCAAGCAAGTCTTCCCTAAACAGGGGTACAACAACTGCCTTTTACAAAGGCCTTCCCTACATAGGAGGGGCAATGCAGAAACAGACTTCTGCAGGAATTACACAAGAAAACAAAAGAGAGAGCTTGTGTGTTTGCCTCAAAAATGAGAACAACACAGACTTCAGAAGGATTCAAAGGATCAGAAATGAGATATGAATCCTATCTGAACAACAAGAGTGGACCAACAAAATAATCAATTACAATTTCCACTCAACAAAAAACTTCTTCTAGGAGCTTCAGAGAATGGCTTCTTAAGAAGAGTAGCTCACAGACTTTTGCTTGCAGAAAGCTTGTGTGGACTTGGAAGAATTCGAACGAAGCTTACAGGAAAGTGTAAAAGCTTGTATGCTCAGTGTGTGTTTCTTTTCAAACTTGAGCTCCTTTTAAACTCTTCAGGATATGACTGTTTGGAAGATAGCCGTTGGAACTTTTGGTCGTTTGCAATTTGACCGTTTGGAGAGAACTCAGGATCCTTTAGTTCTTGAAGTGCTCATTATCCAGAAGTTCGTCAGTTTTTGCTTCTTTCCAAGGTCTTCAGAGGATGTGCAGTCTTCACAGCTAGAAGATAAGCTCTTTCTCAATGGACTGTGAAAGGAGCATTCTAAAAACGTGCTCCAATAAATGCCTGCACAAAGACAAGACAAAAAGAAAAGAAAACTCCATACCTTTGAGGTAGGTAAGTCAGGTAAGTACAGCAAATAGGTATGGAAACCTCGTATGCACAAGCTTTCAGATAGAAAAAGCAACATGCAGACATGCTAACAGGTAAAGCATGGGTCCAGTCAGAGGTAGGTAAGACTGTCAGATGTCATGCGCCTGAGATTACATAAATGCATTGCATTTAATGTATCTAGCGAAATCTGGAGCAAAGACATGAAGAGAATAAGGCTAAGTTCAGAATATTTCAGAAATAGTTTGCACATGATTTAGATGAATATTTTAAGTACAATATGTCCTATCCTGCCAAAGAAATAAGATAATAATAATAAAATAATGATAATTTTGTTGTACTAATAAGATATTGAAAGTTCATTTAAAAAGATGTATGAAAAGATTAGGAAATAAACTTGTATTAGATGTTAAGCCTAAAGAGGATCAGAAGAGAGTTTAAGTACAGAGTTATCAGTGAAGTCGAATCTAAAAGAACATGCAATTCGATTGAAGAAATAGGAGTGATTCGACTTCAGTAAAGAAATAACAAGGTAATTCGATTTCTAAGAAAACTAGGCAATTCGACTCTAGCAATGTAATTCGACTTCAGAGAAGCAAAGGCAATTCGACGCTAGCAGTCGAATACAATAAAGATTGATTTTTGAGACATTCGATTGTGTAGTCGAAGATGACAGTCAAATCAACTAGAAGATTTTATGAAGCATTCGACTGTACCAGTCGAAGCCATCAGTCGAATCATGTACTAGATTCTATGAAGCATTCGACTGTCCCAGTCGGAGTCAACAGTCAAATCAGGTATAAAGTTGTGAACTTAGAAAATTTTCAAGGTTGATTGACTTCGATTCTAAAGGAGTCAGATTTGACAGTGGAAGTTAACAGTCGAATTCAGTAGGACAAAGAGAGAGTCTGTGGACTTAGAAAATTTCTGCGATGGAGGTAATGACCTGCAATATACCTATATGATTTTTGTGATATGTAATTGATATATTTGCTTTTGTAAAAAGTTTATTTTAAGGAGTTTTGTTGTAACGACCCACAAAACCTGACCCTCGGCCCACGTCGAGGACCTGATTTTTACGATCGCCGCCCACGGGTCCGGGGACCCAGAAGGGCTACAAAAATGTGTCTAACAAGATATTTAATGAAGATAAATGTCAACTGCTAAACTAGAAGCGTACAAGTGGAAACAGAAAAGAGCGAGACCGCTGCGTACCGCTCTAAGTACAGTCCCAACGCACGCACACTAGTACAAGTACAAGGTAGGGGAAGAACAAGTCCCTTAGGGGCATACCCCGAGAGTGAAGTACAACAGAATGGGGAACCACTGCTAGCAACGGGGGCCACTCCTACCGCCTCGACTCCTCCGCCCAACGCGCGCCCTGACGCTGTTGCGAAGCCTCACCTGGGAAAAAAGGGATGAGCTTCACAAAAGCTCATTAGGGACTACCATCTCCTACTGGCTCTAAACAGGCAGAATAATATATAAAGTAAATGACAATAGTTTATATCTTCTACCTACAACGGAAGTGCAGAAGCAAGCTACAACTAGCACGGTACGGAAAGTACACACGGTCGGGAAACTCCGTACGACTGTTCGTCGTGACCACCACACGGCTAGTAAACACAGACAGAGGAGACTCCGCCTGGACAAGGAACACTAGCTATGGGAAACACTACCACTAGTCAAGGGTCAGGTGCACCCACCGGCATCTTATCCTCGACCCGAGTCCTGACCCTCGCGTCTCGTCAGAGCGAGGTAGGAAACTAGGTAACCACACAGTAACTGTTGTAGTCTGGCCGGACTACGGTCCCACGCCTGGCCTCTCCAAGTGGTTCTGGGGCCATAAGGACGAGGCAGTGAGAAAAATGACTAACTGTCTGTGCCAGGTAAAAACCTCTGAACGTCCTTGGTCTCCCAGACCAGTCACGAGAGCTCTGCAAACGACACAACGCCGCTGTCCTAACCATCGTTTTCCCCTTAGCTCCAGAGTCAGCTCACGTGGGCTGCCAACGCGAGCACACTTGTAGCCCGGAGCTGTCCTTAATAGGCTCACGAGGATGGGGGCCCCAGGCAACGGTAACAACCCTCATCGGGACAGGCCCTCAGTGCTGAGCATCGGGCAAACGACTAGTGTAAGCCCGTACTAGGAAACTGCACAGGTTCCATGGGTACAGTAAAAAGAAGCGGAAACGACGGAAACTAAAACCTATCTCTCAGTCAAGATTGCGACGCAGTGAGCCGCGACCATGTCGCGACGCCCAACCTAGTCGCGACACTGTCGCGACGGCCCAAGCAGACGCGACCAGGTCGCGACGTCCCCGGGCGTCGTAATGATGTCGCGGCGGCCACCCCGGTCGCGACATCATCGCAACCCCTCGATAGGTCGCGACTTCAGCAGAGGGGAGTTCCGGGAACACCTCTTCCGGAGATTACCCCAAAACATGGTACGATCAAACAACCATAGGGGAGGGGAGCATGCTCAACATGTATTAAAAGCTTTAATCCTCCAAACCACCCACACCCCATTAAACATGAATCTACACTCGGAGGATCAACTCACACCCCCGAGCATGGATTCCTCACTCACCCAAGCCCTCAAGCCATTAAGAAACGCGGTCCACTAGGGGATCGGAGCATGCTTAGGGAAAGAGGAGTGAGTCCCTACCTGTACGCGAAGAACCACCCCGTTGGGGCCTTCTCGTAGGAATGGCCGTCTCCTCCTCACACCGCACGACACGAGCACGTCCCCTACGCACACGGCACGACACCCTCCTCAACATGAGCGCCACAAACTCAGGGAAACACCAAGAATCGCACGGGAAACTCAAGGGGAACAAGAGGGAAAGAAAAGGAGGAAGAAGAGGGCGAAAGGGAGAAATGGGGCGGCCCTTGGTTTCAACCGACGGCCCCCAGAACGCGACGTGGCAGCCAGGTGTGACAACGACGTTGTCGCGATGCCCACAAGCGTCACGACCATGTCACGACCACCCGCCAGGGCACGACACCGAAAGCACGGTCAAACCTCGAAGACCAGGAAAGCAACCGCGACAGCCTGACAGGTCGGGTCAATGTTGTACACTCCTGCCACCTGACACGACCGTTCTGACAGACGGGACAACGCTCACGTCATGTCAGAACACAGTCGCGACAGCCCAGAGCATCGTGACAAGGACGCGATGTCCCCCATTGACGCGACCAAGTCGCGGCGAACGGGATCGGCGCGTCATGAAACCTATCGCGGCAGGCCACTCTGGCGTGACTGTATCGTGACCAGGGCGCCTGTCGTGACCCTGAGGACGGGGCCAAAGGCCCAAGGAGGCCGAGTCTTACATTTGTCATAGAAAAAACAATAGATATACTAATTTAATAAAATTCTTAAATTCCTTAGGGGTAGTTGCTCAACAGTAATCGCCATCCGACTCACCTGAACACATGAAATAACAACGCAGGATGAGCGAATAATGCCCAGTAGGACTTAATATCTCATGAGAACAAGCATGCGTTAAATGATTAATTTCTTAAAGGCAGGATAACTAGAGAGTATAGTCATGTAGAGCAAAGTAACGATAGCAAGAGAATAATGGCGCTTGTACAAAGAAAATGGCACAACAAGTAATGATAATGGAATGGCCATGTAACGATATAGCATGTAACGATAGCACTTGTATATATTGCACTTTGTATTGATAGCACTTTGATTGTCATCGATTAAATCTTGATAGTATAATGGCGCTGGATGTATGCCAACATCCTGATCATTTTAACTCCCATGGGCAATAGCACTTTTCGGGGCGCTCCTCCCAGGACCTGATTGGGTTCTATTATGATGGCATAGTCATGTTTCTTATCTTAGACAATCATATAAATGGCCAAGAGAGTGTCAAGAATAGATGAGAGTAATAGACGAATAGACGAGAGTGTAGAGTGAAAGTGAACAGATGATAGTAACAAGATAGTAGATGAGATAGGGGTATAATCGTAAAGCAACATTAAACAGATATAGTAATAGTTTCACGGCACTAGGTCGGGTGTTGATAGTCAGGTAGAAGTCACTTCTGCCCATTAGCCATGCTATGAACACAGGCTAGATAGTCCGGTGTGATCCCAAGGTAAGAGTGAACACACTAAGGTCATTGGATCGTGCTGATTCTTAAGAGTGTAACGGGTTTAGGGTACAACCCGCTTGTCGGCAATGGACGTGCGCCAAAGCCAAGGAGACTTACAGAGGTCTTGACAAGGAGTCTCTAGTCCTGTCAGGAGTATTCCCAATGAAGAGGTGTCCAAGCCAAGAGAAAGTGTGTAGAAAACATTGTCCGTACGAGTCCTCGAAGGCAGAGGGACGTGATCACGATATACAAAGCACGTGAATGAAACGAAGACAAGTGTCATTTAAGTATAGGAAATTAAGTAATTAATTACACTTAATTACCAGTTACATTATTGAGTAAATTAATAAAGTCTCTTGGCAAACATGATTGTTTATTGTGTGCAAGTGCGATTAATCAAGAGAGCATGAAAGATTGTGCATATAGCTTTTCAGATTTATTAATTCCATGTAATATACCCATTTATGATTAACAGGTCAAAATTATTCATGACAGTGTTTAATTAAGCTTAAATAGGGTTTAAATGATATAAAGAGTAGGGTTATATGTGCAAATTCAAGTTCTGGCCGCAATATTGAGATCGCGACGGACATACCTGCCGCATTTAGGTCGCGCCATATAGCCCAGTCGCATTCTGTTGAACCGGCCGCTGGGGTTGAACCGGGGGAAGTCGCAGCCAGTCGACCCGTCATGTTCAGAACGCGACGGATCTCCCTGTCATGACCCCTTCTGAGATTGTGGCGGGTCGGGCCGTCATGACTTCAGAAGGTGCCCGAGCCCAGAAAAGGAGATTCGCCCTTTTTCCAGGTGGGTTCCATCCCTTCCATGCATGCTATAGGGCACTTCAGAAATCGATATAAATCGTATGATGATCCAAAAAACATGAAACTACTTGTAAACGAAACTAGACATGTAGATCTACCACTGAGCATGAGTAATTAGAAAATGGACAAGGTTTGTGCATGCTTTAACAAGGTTACTTTTGGTGACCTAAACATGCATAGTTCATAGAAAACGAATTAATTCGCAAAGGATACATGATGGAATTTAGGGAAAATAGGGGTGTTTGAAAGCTAGCAGCAGGTAGTATTTATGAAAATAAATTCAAGACATGGGATCTGGTACATGTAAAGATTTAAGGTAAACAAGAGGGTTCAAGTACATGATGATACCATGGATAGAAACATTTAATTCACTCTCATAGGTGAATAAAAAAGAGTGAAACCAAAGGGCTTTCAAAGATAGGTGCATGGGCTACCTAGGGTTAAAGTTTCACGATTTTTGCTTGAGAGACTGCTAATGAAAACTAAGGTTGATGACGAAAACAAGAAGAAATCCCCTTGCTCCAAGACCTTCCTCTCCTTGATCCTCTTCCTCAGCCTCCTCTCCTCATCCTCCAAAGTCTCAGTTACGAAATGAGACTTGGTTGTGACGAATTAGAGGGTGTATAGCTTGTTTAAGAGTCCAAACTTCCTAAAACTCTTTCCTTTCTATTAAATCCTGAATTTCCTTATTTATCTCCTTCTCTCCTAGCAGTTATCCTCTATTTAGGATGGAGGAGATGTCTAATTTCGTGGGTAAAGAGTTAGGGTAAGTCTAGGACTCTTTTTAGGATAGATATAGTTGTTTTTATTAATTATCTTAACCCTTTACTATTTATTATTAATTAAGTACAAAATATACTTAATTAACTCCCATCCCATAAAGGGCTCTTCACAATTGGGCCCACAATTCATGTTAGGACCACTAATACAACTCATTCCTAATTTAGCTGAATGGGTTTTAATTTATTTTTCTTTTATTCCTTTTATTCTAATTAATTCTATTTAGCACATTTTATTTTATTAGAATTTTTATTTATTTGGGATTTTAAAAATTAAGGTTGCTACACACTCCCTTCCCTTTCAAGTGGTTCGTCGTCGGCTCCAGTTGTTGAGGAGCTAAGTCACTCCGGTGTTGGACCTGCTTAACTGTTGAAAGTGGTACTTTCTGTTGTGTATGTACTTACTATACTCTTTCCTTTTGTTGGATCTGCTTTGAGTTGTACCATGTTGTTATATTTATAGTGGATTTTTGTGGTTCTTATGGTGTTTGCACTTGTTTATATATTCTCCTTAGACATTTCTTTTAACCCTTCCGAGCTTCGGTTCGTGGGTGGTGGTTTAGGGTTCGGGTTACTAGTGAGTAATAGGTAATTCGGATCCTGGGTCATTACAATATCCACGACAGAGCTGGTAAAACTAACTTGAATTGAATAAAGACTTAAAAGACTGAACCTTGTGATCCATCCAAACTAGTCATGAAGTTTGCAAAACCAAACTCTTTTTAGTGGTGGAGGGTTGTAACACCCCAAAATTTAATATCAAAATAATAATAAGATATTGGACAGTAGAAAAGGTTCTAATTCTCATAAAAGACATAAATACTTACAAGAAACTTGTTTGCGCTTAAATCTAGAATACTTTTATATTATTATATAGTCATAATACTGCCTTCAGATGTGCGCACTCTGACAGGGCACCATAACTATAATAGGGCTTAACATATAATATAACAGAGAATAACACTTACTATAATAGGACTTCACATATACTGTGTATAGGAAATATTCACTGTAACGAGACTTAACATGTACTGTAACAGAGAATAACACTTACTATAATAGGGCTGTATAGATTTACTGTAACTATTATAAGTCTACAGTTTAGGGGAAGACTGTAACACCCCAAAATAATGATATTTATTTGTTAAACATAAACACTTTCATGAAACATATGAAATTTAGAGGTAATCAATTTTTCCTTGTAATTCATGTATGCAGTCAATCATCATCATCATCAGAGCCTTATCCCATTATTTGGGGTCGGCTACATGAATCCTTTTCCGCCAAAGATTTCTATCAAGTGCTATAGTTGTGTTTAAACTCAAGAAGTCCAAGTCCTTTTTAATAACATCGCACCATCTCATTTTAGTCTTCCCCTAGCTCTTTTACTAGCATCCACTAAAATTTGGTCACATCTTTTAACTGTCCCCATATCTCCCTGAAGCACCCTTTGATTACTATAATTACAATGCATAACTCAGACTTACTCCTACTAATTTTAAGACCTTTAGACTCCAAAGCATGCCTCCAACTTTCTAGCTTAACATTTAAACCATCAATACTCTCATCAATTAAGACAATATCATCCGCAAAAAGCATACACCAAGGGATATCATCATGCAAATGTTTTGTTACCTCATCTATAACCAGAGCAAAGAGATACGGACTTAAGGCAGAACCTTGATGCAAACATATAGTGACTGAAAATTCACGAGTCTCTCTAGCAATAGTTCTCACACTAGTAGTAGCACCCTCGTGCATATCCTGAATCAAGTCAACATATCCTTGAGAGACTCCCTTCTTTGTTAATGCCCACCATACAAGTCTCTAGGTACTCGATCATACGCCTTCTCCAAATCAAGAAAAACCATA
Organism: Colocasia esculenta; assembly: GCA_014218235.1. Classification (NCBI taxonomy): domain Eukaryota; kingdom Viridiplantae; phylum Streptophyta; class Magnoliopsida; order Alismatales; family Araceae; genus Colocasia; species Colocasia esculenta. The sequence continues at coordinate 10,853,223 of CM024755.1, read as the reverse complement.
TATAAATCTCTTCTCATCTCTCTATACTTCTCCATTAACTGTCGCAATAATAAAATAGCTTCTGTAGTAGATCTACTAGGCATAAAACCAAATGATTTTCTGATACAATAGTCATACATCGCATTCGATTCTCAATTAATCTTTCCCAAGTTTCATAGTTTACTCATAAGCTTAATTCCGCGATAATTATTACAACTTTGAATATCCCCTTTGTTTTTATAGAAAGGAACTACAACACTTTTTTCTCCATTCTTCTGGCATTCTCCGTTCCTTCAAAATTTTATTGAAAAGTTTAGTTAACCATTTAATACCAATGTCTCCTAAGCCTTTCCACACTTCAATAGGTATGCCATCCGGTCCTAAGGCCTTGCCCAATTTCATTTTTCTTAAAGCATCACCACTCCAGACATCTTAATATGCCTGAAATACTGATAATTATCAAATTTTGTTGACTCTTGATTCTCTTCTAAAGAGACATCCTTAAAACAATTTCCATTAATTAATTTCTAAAAATAGTTATACCATCTTTCTTTAACCTCTAGATCCTTAACTAAAACCTTTTGATCTTCATCATTAATGCAACGAACATGATCTAGATCTCTACTCTTCCTCTCTTAATTTAAAAAGTTGAAATATGTCTTTTTCTCCCTTTCGAGTTCCTAAGTTATTATATATATATAATTCTTAAACGCCTTGAACTTAGCTTCACTAACTATTCTTTTAGCCCTCTTTTAGCTATTTTATAAGCTTCTAAAGTCTGATTATTCTTTTTAGTTTGCCAAGCCTTAAAGCAATCTCTTTTAGCTCTAATGGTATTTTGAATTTCTTCGTTCCATCACCACAAGTCTCTCTTTCTACATTTCTTTTACCTTTAGATTTACCTAAGAGTTGATTTGCTACATTCTTTATACAATTTGTGACATTATTCTACATTACATTAACTTCTTGATCTAAATTCCAAATACTTTCTTTTACTAGATGATTTTTAAATGTTTCCATATTTTTACTTTTCAAATTCCACCACTTAATCTTAGCACAATTATTTATGATGGTTTTTCTTTTAAATTTTGGAATACGAGCATCTATTACTAGTAACCTATGTTGTGAGGCTAAACTCTCTCCAGGAATAACTTTGCAATCTTTACACAAAACTCTATCAGCCTTTCTAATAAGAAAATAATCAATTTGGCTCCTATGTGTTCCACTCTTGTATGTTATTAGGTGGTCGTCTTTCTTCTTGAAGAAGGTGTTAGCAATTACTAGATCATAAGTCATAGCAAATTAAAGAATACTAGTACACATGTCATTTCTCTCGCCAAACCCAAATCCTCCATGAATCCTCTCATATCCTTTATTACTTTCAACTACATGACCATTAAGATCCTCACCAATAAATATTTTCTCTTCACTAGAGATATTTTGGATCAATCTATCAATAGCCTCCCAAAAATGTTTTTTAATGCTCTCTTCTAAACCCACTTGTGGTGCATATGCACTAACTACATTCAAAGTAACCTCACCTACGATAAGTTTTATTAAGATAAGTCTATCCCCCAGTCTATTAACTTCGACAACTTCCTCTTTTAAGTCTTTATCTATTATTATGGCCACACCATTTCTAGAGTTACTAGTTCCTGTATACCAAATTTTATAACCATCATATCTTTAGCTTTAGATCCTTTCCACCTCGTTTCTTGTAGACAACCTATGCTAACCCTTCTATCCCTCATTAACTTGACCAACTCTAAACCCTTACCCATTAAATTCCTATACTCCAAGTACCTAGACGATCCTATGTTTTTTGACTAACTTCTTTACCCGTGTTCGTCCAACCCCACACGGGAACCCTTGCCTATTTGACACCGCAATCGGGCGCCATCGTGGCGCATCGCTTATGAGGAATGCCCTAGCTGGCCCTTGCTCACTTATCATTCCATCCGGGTTCTGATGAAACGCGCCGCTTCCGGGGGACGCCCTAGCATTAGCACAAATATTTAGATCAGAATTCATGTAAGGATTTGACATTATTTTACTGCTGGCTGTCAACCTAATGCAAACCCTCCTCCTTTCTCACCCGGGCTTGGGACCGGCTATGGCGAAGTTTCATGTATGCAGTCGATATTTGTGTAAATCAATGTTTGAACACAGTTGATGTCCTAAGGTAATTGATGTGAAAGATAATCGATGTATAAGCAAAGTCAATGTTTAAGTAAAAATCAATGTGGAATGGAATCGATGTTTGAGAGAAGTTGATGTTTAAGTGAAATCGATTTTGAATGAAATTGATGTTTGAGAGAAGTTGATGTTTAAGCGAAATCAACGATGGATGAAATCGATGTTCTAAGAAAAGTCGATGTGAACCATAATCGATATGCTTTAGCTTTCAAGTACAAATTATGAAACAATTGTATGATGTATTTATGAGGAAATCATGATATGAAATATATTCATAATATTTAAGTTAATCATGAGTTTTGTTATCACCAAAAATAAAGGATAAAATCAATAGTGGTTCAACAGATTTGACATCAATTAGATACAAAAATATAAAGTCAAATGGTCCAGGTGAATTATTCCCCCATTTACGAAACCCTTATTTTGCTTATGTAATCTTGGTTACATATGACTTTTACTCCTTGTGTAAATAGGTTACATGTATTGCAATATGTGTTAAAAGGGTAAACTTCATGGTAAAACGTGGCTATGTTGTAAAAAAAGGGAGTTTTACGGCAACAGGTGGACAGTTATGTGCCATACATGCACAGAACCTACACATCTATGTATACCCTTCTTTGCTCACTCTCGTGAAAGTTTTACCCACCTGTTCATCACTCTATATTACTGCTACTACTGTTGTTGCTGCTGATGCTTTGAGTGTTGTAGTTGCTACTGCTACTACTACGGCTACGGCTATTGCTACTGCTGCAGCTGCTACTGCGACGACTCCTTTTACTGCTGTTACTATTACACTTTGTTGTAGAATCTTCTTACTGGGAGAAGAGAAAGATTTTGTTATCATAAAGTTAGGTAGGATTCTCCTTCCTCTTGTTTCCTCCTTCTGTTAGAACCCTTGAGATTGAGCATCTGCCTCTGACCTTACCTTGACTTGTGTTCAGTAAGGCTATTAGGAGTGTCTCCCCTCTTTCTCTGAGTCCATGTCTTTAGTTTATGCTCATGTCTATAGTCGATGCTCATGTACACTTGAAGTGAGTTTTCATCTAGATTCAAGGAATATATATATATAAGTTCTTTTTCTTCCATGAGTCCATGAGTATTTTACGTCACCCATACTGTAAGGATCTTCTCTTTTTGTTCTTTTCTTTGTGAAGGTTGTGTAAAGGTATGCACTTAAGACCACAAACTGTTGTTTAAATCTTCATGGAATAGTAGAAATTCTTAGAAGAGTCCCTTTGGTCGGTTTTAAACCACTCCAAAAAGAAAGATATACGGTTGTCGACAGACAGAGCATACATGTCAACAATTATCCTTGGTTCCAGAACTCAGAACCCAGAAACAACCAGTTGTCTGTCTACAACTACCAGTAGTTGCCGACAGCTATAGGCCACATTCCATAATACAGTTTTGGATGGTTCAGTAGTTGTCGACAACCAGTCAGTGGTTGTCGACAACCATCAGATTATGTTGTTTTCTACATTACTACATCTTTTTGATATCACTAACATTGACTCATAAAACCCTGTCTCATGTGAGATTATGAGTACCTGTGTACTATACTTCAATGTTTAGAAAAAATGAAAAATGATGACAACTTTAGATCTTGGACTCATTTGAAATAAATGCATGTGCAAATGGGGTTGATCTAGTCCTAGGAGGAGCACCCGAATTCGTTTACTGACCATACAGAACGATAATATTGGATCTATTGGATGTTTGACATCATATCATACTTGCATGATTTGGTCATCAATTTATTCAGACATGAGTTGAATATGTATCGTTCACTTGAACCTATATGTGGTTATTTTACTGATTCTTTCCTGCATAAGCTTTGATTCAGTACTCTCTTTTCACGATTGTTATCCACTTATGCACGTTAATAATTACCATGTAGATATAGTACTGCCACCAATCAAGTATACTGCCTAGTTTATAGTTGTCATACTCTTTCTGATAAGAATGGTGAATCCTACTGGGCACAATTGCTCACCAAATCTTATTCTTTCAAGTGAGTAGGAAGAGTTTAACTCCTAAGGGCGTGTGCCGAGCGTGTCCGCCAAACTTCATTGGAGCCTTGTAGTACCTTATGAGAATAGTAGATATAGATGTACATATTATATTTTCCTTT